>APFE030993341.1:15671-224191 GCA_000404065.3 Pinus taeda
GGGGATGTTGGACACCCAATCTACTAAGGGTTATGGTGTGGAATATGAACAGTCATTGGATTCCAAGAGACCTCTTAGAATATGAAACCAAGGGTCAGAAAATAATTTATTAATATGTATATCTTATTAATAGAATGTAATCTCACAATTATCTTAATTTTTCTATCCATTTGTTTGTGAGTTTAACAAATAGTGGCATTTGACAACCCCTCCATGTGCCTCCATTAATAAACATAGTCTTTCATGTTCTAATATAAAAAAATGGAGTATACTATCCACACCCATCTTGTACAGACAACCTGCATCCACTAAGAATCCACTACGTTATCTACTAGGTGTTTCTTATGTGTAACTGTATATTCTTATGGTGTTGTTCTTATGGTAAGGAAGTAAATGATATTCAGAAAGTGATCACCTGTCATCTCAAACCTAAATAATTATGGATCAGATTGTGAGGATATTCTGAAACATAGGAAATAGTTAAGTATAACTTGGTCTACTGTAGAGTTAGGTAAAGTGTTTTTTTTTTACTATTTACTTTTGTAACTGACAATTCGATGGTCACGATATGTAGTGATACGATGGTTCATTCTCTCCTCGATATTACTAATACTTGATCTGTCGCTTAACACCTAATTGGTCCATGATCTCTATTTAAAGAGCATGGAGGGTCATTTGTAGGGTAATCATTCATGAGAGAAACTTATGTAAATTTTCATTCTTTTATTAATAAATTGCCTGAAGTGGCTGCATTGGCTCATGCCGTGGACTGTTTCCCTATTTGAGGGTTTTAACCACATAAAAAATACTGGTGTATTGATCTGTGATTTTTTTGTGATCGGTGTCCTTTGGTGTTCTGTTTGAGGAACTTGTAAATTCCTACATGGTATCAGAGATATTTGAGGGTCGCATCCATTGGTGATCCAAATCTGAAGCCGGTAGAACTGCATCTGACTGTCGTTTCCTAGATCTACTGTTTCTAACTACTTTTGGGCCGAGAGGACTACTATATTGTGTTAGGAGCATTTGTTCCAGTGAGGAACCCCTTTAGTTTCATGTGAGAAGGTTTCTGGTAGCCCTAGCTACGTCATTTTAAAGATCTAGAGGCAGAAAAGAGCTTTCTCAAGTAAGCTTGCACCCCAAAGCTTTGGTGACTTATGTTGGGGCAAAGTGATTTCCTATCATTTATTTGTCAACCCGGGGGTTTTGTAAAACTTGTGAAGCTTGCTTGCACTATATATGTGTTGTGCCATACAACAACCCCCCATTTCATATCATTACTATTCCAAAATTATAATGTGAAATGGGTCCCTTTGAATTTTTGTTTCAAATTGGTATCAATTTAGAGTTCTATTTCAAAAAAGGCTCGAATAAAAGGAAACATTATTAAAAGACCTTTCTAAATAAAACCAATCAAAAATCCCAATATAAAACGATTTATCTTTATCATTGCGATAAAGTGACCGCAAGATCGCATATCGCAATGACAAAGAAAGCACAACTTAAGGGACATCTTGGTTTTCGCCGATGCGAAATTGCTATCGGATATCGCCAAAAGCATAAAGTAACATAAGCAATAACCCTTGCTCCGATGCGATGCGATATCGGCAATCGGCAATCACACTTAAATGCAAAAAGCCTCCCCCTCGCTCGATGCGATGCGATATCGCTATTGGCGACTCACCATGCCCTCATTTTAAGTGTCCCTACTAGCTATTTCCGACGTGATGCGATATCGCTATCGGCGATCGGGGATTCCAAATGAAACCAATGCAATAACTTAGCATTTCCCCGATGCCCGATTGCGAAATGGGTAAAAAGCGCAGTTTTCAAGGTAATGGTCATAAAGACAGTTTAATATAATTTATTCATAATTAAGGCAATATCCTTTGAAAAGCCGCTCATCCGCGTTCAAACCGCCCAAGGCATGCTTCAAATAAATCATTCGGCCATTAACCGAAGTGACTGGTAGTAATGAGATCGACAGGCCATAACGACCATTTAATGAAAATAGCAGGCTTGCGATCTATCTACGGATTTGATCCTAAGGCTACCTCAAGTCAATTGATCGCTATGAATGCATCCACTGTCTCGGGAACTGGAAGGAGTGAAGTCCTTGGGAGTTGGTGCTCCTAAGTCCAAGGTTGTTTCCTTGGCGAAATAGAGTTGGAGCTCTGGAGGTTGGAGCCTCACAAAAGTCCAAGTTGATGCTTGGACACTGATTGCAACCAATTATATATTGTATCTATTTTATTGCAAAGATTATATTAATAAAAGCATTTATATTTGTTGTTCATCTTCTATTCTGAATATAAATGTTTTAACTGGTAAAACAATAGTTGAAAAAGAAATACTGATTCACCCCCCCTTAAGTATTTCCAACAATTGGTATCAGAGCCAGTACCTTCATTAAAAGCCTAATAACTTGAAGGTTGATCTTTAGAACATAAATGGAGAATTTAAGGAAGAAACTCTCCAATCCTCTTAAGGATGTGTCTCCCTTTACCACTAAAATAGAGGACAATCAATTTGAGGAGGTTCCATGGTTCAATGTGAACTTTAATATATGGGAAACAAGAATGAGGAATTTCTTACAGACTCAAGGCATTAAAATATGGAAATCAATGATTGTTGATAGCAGGATGGATGGACAATCGAAGGAGTACAATGCAAAAGCAATGAAGACAATCTTGAATGGGTTTCTTGATTCTATAAAGAACAATCTAGGAAAATATTCAACATCAAAGGGTATATGGGAAAAACTTCATGACCTTCACTCAAAAGGAGCATTGATCATGACCATCAGTCAAGAAGATGATGGAAATCAAGAAGGAAATCCAGAACCCATCATAGAAGCTGAAAATGAGAATGATGACATCAAGGCTAAAGCAGACCTAAAAGATGAAGAGAATGAAAAAGATTTTGTAGAAGTGTATTCCGATATATACACTATCGGAGGCGTAAATAGTGTATATATCGGAATACACTATCGGAGGCAGCAAATATACATATATCGGAGTATAGAGGTGGAGTACATATATATATATATATATCGGCAATATTATAGTCGGCAGGTTCTGCTATGAGTCACTACTTTCGCTCTGTGCAGGATTCTTCCACAAAGACAGAATTAAGTGGGATGGGAAAGAAATCAAAGAAAACTACAATGCCCACTGCTTCGCAATCCGCAGGGAAATCTGTCATTGATCCAAGCGGAAAGAAAAAAGGGCATATATCAGATACAACATGCTTAGGACTTACCAGGACCACTTGGCAAGGGACTTATAATTTGATTGAAGCAGAAGAGCCAAAGGTGACCGGCATAGAAATTTCATGTGATAATACCAGCAAATCTGATGCCAATTTAAAAGACTTGGCCGACTCCTTTCTACACAGAATAGCGGCCTGGGAGAAAATTCTTCCTTACACGGATGTGGTAAGGTGGGCAATCCAAGAGCTCCCAATTATCAACAGATTTTTTAGCACTGCGGACGGGAGGATTTTCGGTTCTTTTCGAGCCGAAGATCTAAGGCTAATGTATCACTTACCGGCAGAAGAGAAGAAATATAATGCTGCATTTTTGGAGAAATTTCGAGCAGAGAACGAGACCGAGTCTGAACGAATTCGAGGCTGGAGACAGAATCCAACAAAACACAAGCATGAAACCTCGGGTAAGTACTCAGTTGACTCCCTGTGTTCTCCTTACTGTTATGCTGGAATTATGATGTGTAGGTTATGGGGATTGCATGACTCTGCCAATTTTACCATAGAAATGGTTCCCCTAATGGAGGAGGTGACCCAAGAAAATGTGCAGCGACAAGAAGAAACCCAGGGGAAAACCCAAGAAGAGAGCAGCTCTAAGAATAATAATGATATATTAGTTAATCCGAATTTGCTCCAGTAATGGCAGCAATTTAGTACAATTATCAGCAACCTAGAGTGCTCAAAAGACGATGAGGTTTCTAAAGAAGGCGACACACAGGAAGCGACATCGAAACTGGTTTCAGGCGAAACCAGTAGCCTACCCAAAACAAAAGAAACAGAGATAATTCCTAAAGATCCAACGTGAGAAATCGTTTTGCAAATTGAAGAGATTCCCCCTTTGGATGTATTTTATAGCCCTAAGCATAAAGTTGTTGTAAAGCGACAGAGGAAAAGGAGAAGAGCTGATCAACCTTCTCCATTCCCCGAATTAACAGTAATAGGCAATGTTGTATGGAAAGAGGAATTCGACCCCTCCGATGACTTAACCAAGCTATCGCAATTCACTGGAGCATATTCAGCGGCAACCATTGATAAAGCATCGGAGGTAAGAAGTTTATTGAAGACCAAGGACCAAGACATCTCTTCGCTACAGGCGAGACTATCAGAAGTTCAGCAAAAGGCAGAGCAAGAATTGCTAGTGCAGCAATAGAACAATAATCCGCTGACCAAGCAATTACAAGAGCAAAAGTAGAGGATTTATGAAGGCGCAATCCAAAGGAAAAAGGAGCTATTGGCGGCACTGGAGCAATTAAGAATATCAACTGAGGGAACAATGAAAGCAAAAGATGAGAAAATCGCTCAATTGACCACTGAAATTGAGCAAATGAAAAAGCTCCCTCAGGTAGACGAATTCAAAGCAGAAGCACTTCAGTTAAATAAGGCATTGATTAATCAGGTTAAGCTACTATGTCAGCAGATTACACAAGCAAAACCATTGTGCGAGTTGGTAGCATCCATAAGCGAAAAGGTAGAAAAAGCGAGGACCGATTTGGATCAGGCCGAAGAAACACTGACAAACTTTATAGAATGGCGGATTCCGATATAGGTCCGGGCAACTATCTACCAGAATTCTGGAATCGACAAAGAGATATTATTTCACAGGAATGGAAATCGCAAACTAATGAAGGCAGAAAGAGCAATTTCCAGATGCAAAACAACCACTATAATTTGGTTGAATTAGTAAATAATACACTTTATTTATCTAATATGATTTCCCAATGTACTCCAGGTCAATTAACAGCGACAAATATGTTGGAGCACTCATGCTACCCGGAGCTGGAGAAAAACGCAAGATTGATCACTGGAATCAACAGTTTGACATGGGATGCTTATTGGTTCTTCTTAATCAAGCCATACAGCCAAAGAGCCACCTTGAAATGCCTAACATATGTTTTCGGGTATATTATACCTGACATTCAGGATGCCACCTTCGCCGCCCAATTCAGTTTGCGCCTCAACAAACCGCCAGAAGTGGAACCAATGCTTGCGATAAGCCAGCTCAGGTTTAAGGGCAAACAACCTGAGTCATGACTCATGTCGCTGACTGCCAGATCGCCCCTGAGAATTAGATCACACTTACTGATACCAATTTAGTAGGATTTTGTTTCATAGATTTTTTTAGCTTAGTAGTATTTATAGACCCTTTCATGCATTTAGAAAGGGTCGTAAAGTTTTGTATATGACTAAAACCCTGAAGTTGCACTATTGTACTTCAGGGATATTCTTTTATGAAACTGGACCAATTATTCTGAATTTAATGAGGAAGGTTTTTATGCAAATGTGCACTACTGTCTTTGCTTAAAAGCATTTCTGTGTTGAAGGAGGAATTTTGAATAGCGATTGATATTTCGGATTGATCAGCAGCTCACATGGTACTATTATCTGCATCAGTACTCATTCCTGTTATATGAATTGTTGTTTAAATCGCTCTTGCTATTATCGCTTATATATATATATGTTCTTTTCGCAGCATCCTTTATGCATTCCACTATTGGTTGTCTATAGCTTGCTTTTCTTTCAATCGTATATATATATCGATGATATAAACAGTGAATGTAGTAATTTGTATTAATCACTTCCTTTTGACTATTCATATGAAGTAATCTCTAAATGATTGAATATCTCATGTTTATGTGACAGAGTCATCTATATGCCTGTTAGATAGATAAAGATTATTTAACGCTGCATTCCAAATGAATAAGTTGTTCCCGGGATTAGTATTAGTTTCCCTATTTTTGTCAATAGAATAAGCTAGTCGCCTATCATCAAAAGCAAACTATTCATCACCCATCCAACCCTTTTATTCATTACCGGGAAACTAGTCCCGTTATCTCCAGTCGGAGCCACCATCCCAAATGGAAAATGAGTTGTACTAAGGTCCGGACCGAGTGGTTATCCCCCAATGTTGTTGCAGCGATTTTCGAGGCCTCAACATTTCTGGCGCTAGAAGGAGGGCATCCGCTATGAATGGCGAGTAAGCCAACACCTACAAACCATTCAAAGAGTAATTCACCTTCCACCTCTCCTCGGACATCTCGTTCGCATTCTGAATCTCCAGCATCCAGACGAGACGAAGAGGAATCAACCACTACTGCTCAATTACTTCATACTTCAGAATACTTAAGTCCAAAATCCCCTGAAGTTCAATCCATCATCCAAAAACTTCATGGCTTCTCAATTTCGCCTCCTAGATCTGAAGTATCACAAGGCAGTCAGACTTCACAATTTCGCTTACCCCCTCACCTTACCAGACTCCAAAGCGAAAAGCTAGGTATTGAACCACCCGAGTTTCCTTTACCCGAAAGGAAAATAATTAAAAAGACCACTGACGGTTCTGGAAGCGAAACCTTTTCTCCATCATCTTCCATTTCATCATCACCTGTGCGAAGTCAAACACCCACTTTACCACTACATATCGTTGTTCACCAAGGGACTCCATCTCAAACATCGCAATCTTTTCAGTCTGTACTTCCACCTCCCCCTCAAGCACCTAGAACACCACAAGCAATCGTTGGTAATCCTAAAATGGCCCAAAGACCATGGAGAAGTCCTGGTGCAGTCACCATGCCTGCACCTTTACATCCGTTACCCGATTACCCCGAAAAATGGCTACCCAAGTTCAATCCAGATGCAGGAACTTCAACAGAAGAACACATAAACAATTTTATGCTATCAGTCAATCTAAAAGGAGTCACTGAAGAAGATGTGGTAGTGAGATTATTTCCCTATACACTGCAAGGATCAGCAGGGTCTTGGTATTTTTCCTTTTCCTCTGGATCCATCACAAGTTGGAATATCTTCCAGGAACAATTTCTCACCAAATACGGCGATGACAGAACCTTAGCTACGCTTGTCCATGACCTTTCCAATTTAAGGATCGATTCAAAAGAACCCATTAAGGAGTTCAATTCCCAATTCAACAAACTCTTGAACAAAATCCCCACTGATGATAAGCCAAGTGAACAAGTTAGAACTGAGTGGTATATCACTGACTTGCGATGTTTGACGATACACTAGTTGATCTGAATTTCACTAACACATTGCTCTTATGCTGCAGTACTTACATAGATCAACGATCACAGTTTGGAAGCACCAATTTCATTCTATAGCTCAAATCTTCAAGGTGCAGAACTAAACTATTCTGAAGTAAAAAAACAAGCCTTTGCTGTATATAAAGCGGTTAAACATTACAGACCCTTCCTTTTAAAAGCCCATACAAAGGTTATAGTTCCTTTCTCCTCAGTTAGACAACTATTAATCCAAAGAGAACTGGGAGAAAAAAGGGAAAATTTTCCTCCCTAAGAGAGGATGGATGACAAGGTAAGAGTTTGGAGATGTTGAATTTGGATTAGCTCCTATTTTAATATTGATAACCTTTTTGAAACCAATTTGAAAAATCTAAAAAGATTTACAAGATTTATAAACTTCAAGAGGGGTTCACTAGGATTGTAGTGTAGTTTCAGAATGCAATTATAACTAATTTCCTAGAAATCATTCCTTTTGTTTAAGACTTCTCTTTATTAAAAAGTAAATATCGCATTGCTTGTTTTGATAAACTCTTTGAATATAGCAAAGGTCAAATAGAAAATGCCTTACAGTTTTATTTTCTAATGCTGCTACAAACTACAAAAATGCTATTAAAAGGAGAAGGGGTTACCTCCTCAGTTGAAAATTTTCTTGAAGATGAGACCATTAATAGGGAGAGAATCTCTCAACCCTGATAAATCTTGTAGCATGAAGGTTGAATGGCCTATCTTTTCACAGATCTGAAACGGTCCAAGCCACATCTTCTGAAACTTGGTGTGTTTTCCTTTATCTTCATGGGCTTTTTCCCATTTCAGGACTAAATCACCGACTTGGAATTGTTTAGAACCAGATGAAATTGAATCAAATGATGATTTGATGATCTGCTGATGTTTTGCATGAATGATTTTGGCCTTTTCTCTTTCTTCTTCTAATTTTAGAATTTGATCATGTCTAAGCTGTAAAGAAGAAGATGGATTTCTTCAATAAATTGAACGAGGGCTAGAGAAGGAAGAATGAGATTTGTTGGTAGTACAGCTTCTTTCCCATAAACAAGCTTAAATGGGGAGGAACCTATAGAAGCTTTTTGTGTTATCCTGTCAGCCCACAATGCAAATATTAAAGATTTGTGCCAGTTCTTATGATTCTGTTCCATAGTTCGCTTGATAATTTTGATAAGGTTTTTGTTTGTAGATTCGGCCAAACCATTGCCCTGAGGATAATAGTTAGTAGAATATTTGAGTTTGAATCCTCTTTTGATTGCAAAATCAAACATAACATTACCTGAAAAGTAAGATGGATTATCAAAAACAAGAGAATTCGGGACACCAAACCTGGTAATGATGAATTGGTCTGTAAATTCAATAATAGCTTCAGAGTTTTTTGTCTTTAACGGAATCGCTTCAACCCACTTGGTAAAGTAATCAGTAGCGGTAAGGATATACTTGTGTTGTTTGGAAGAGTTTGGAGTAATTTCTTCGATAATGTCCAATCCCCATTGCTCAAATGGTTGTTCAATGTTGACCGGTTGCAGAGGGAAGGTTGATTTCTTTTGTCTTCCACTTGAAGTTTGACAATTTCAGCATTTCCTCACATATTCATGAGCATCTCTAAATAGAGTGGGCCAGTAATACCCAGCATGGATGACTTTGTGAGTTGTGGTATCAGCTCCGAAGTGGCCTCCTGCTGGTCCATCATGCAATTCCTGCAAGACCCTTTGTGCTTCCTATTTTTCAAGGCATGTTAATAAAACGGAATCATAATTTTGCCTAAAAAGCACATCATCAATAATGGTAAAAAAAAAATCTTTCAATCTTATGGCCCTTTTGTTTTTGTAGGACAGGTTGGGAGGTGCATATCCATTTTTCAAGTAAAATATTAAATCAGCAAACTGTGATTCAGAGTCAATGATACTTATCTGGTTGATGGTTTCAGATTGATCTGTATCGCTTGATTCCAGAATGTTGGATGCTCCTGCCAATAACCTGTAAAAACCTTGGAATCTAAAAATCTTTGCTGGCTTGATCTCTAGGTCATATTCTTGAAGTGTTATTACCCAATTTTCCCTTTTTTCTCCCAGTTCTCTTTGGATTAATAGTTGTCTAACTGAGGAGAAAGGAACTATAACCTTTGTATGGGCTTTTAAAAGGAAGGGTCTGTAATGTTTAACCGCTTTATATACAGCAAAGGCTTGTTTTTTTACTTCAGAATAGTTTAGTTCTACACCTTGAAGATTTGAGCTATAGAATGAAATTGGTGCTTCCAAACTGTGATCGTTGATCTATGTAAGTACTGCAGCATAAGAGCAATCGGATGCGATGGTATACAATGTAAAATGATTAGAAAAATTTGGAGTATTCAGAGCCGGGGCATTGATTATTGATTGTTTGATTAGTTCAAATGCTTCCTTTTCTGACGATCCCCATTTGAAGACTGAATTTTTCTTAATCATAGTTTGAAGTGGTAAAATAATCTGAGAAAAATCTTGAACGAATCTTTTTACAAAATTGATTTGGCCTAAAAATGACTGCATGGATTTCTTATTATGAGGAAAAGGGATTTCAGAGATTTATTTAATCCTATCTGGATCAATATAGATGCCATCTTTAGATACAATAAAGCCTAGGAGATTACCTTGATCAAGAGCGAAAAAAGATTTCTTAGGGTTTAGAGAAATACTGTTTCTTACAGCGTTGGAAAATTTGATTCAAATCATGCAAGTGATTTGATCTCTCTTTAGAAAATACAGTAATGTCATCTAAATAGACGACTACTGTTCTATTAATTAACCCTTTGAAAGCGATATCCATCGCTCTTTGAAAAGTAGCTCCTGCATTAATAAGTCCGAAAGGCATTTTCTGATATGCATATGTTCCCCACTTTGTTCTGAATGTGGTTTTGAATCGGTCATCAGGGTGGACCAAAATTTGGTTATACCCTGAAAACCCGTCCAAGAAGGACATTAACTCTGAGCCTGCCACTGATTGGAGTATCTGCTCCATAGTGGGTAATGGGAAATTGTCTTTCAAACTTGCCCTACTTTAAATGGTCTAAAATCAATGCCAAATCCTATGTCCCCTTTTTCTTTCTGACTGTACCAAATGGAATCCTAAGTTTGAGTGTCATACGGGAAAAATAATCTTTAGCCTTCAAAGTTTTAGTTGAGTGTCTTGAATTTTGATTTGACCCTCTAAGTTTGGGATGTAATTTTCTCTAGCTTTTGTGAACTGGTTTTCCCCTGTTCTGGGAAGCAATGGGATAATGTGTTCTGAATAATAGACTGTATCATAATTTTTAGATCATCATTATTTCCTAAGCGAAAGACATGTTTATCTTCGTAACAAACTAATAAATGCTTCCTTTTCCTCTATGGAAAGTCCTAATCCTAAATTAATGTTTTGAGGATTTTGTTCGGTGCCAAGGTTTATTAATTCAAACCTTAAGGTAGAGCTTTGAAGCTTTGTATTAGATACAGGTTTGAACCTGTCTTTAATATCGTAAAGGTCTTGAAGCTTTACTACGTGCTTAGGGATTGAGTTTTCGTCATGTTTACCTTGCATTTGAGTATCATGCTCGTCTTCCTCAATGATTTGATTGTCATAGGATTTTTCAGAGGTCAGAAATTGTAAAATGTCATCATCGTGGTTAAACACTCTCTAATTGGTTATATTGTCAGGAATGGATGGCCTAAAAAGTAATTCTACTGAAAACCTATCTGGACTATAGTCTTCAGAAGGGAGTAGCTTGGAAGCGACATTAGCTAGCAAGTCGACTGCCGAACTTTGTGACCTGGGAATGGAAGAAATATTGAATGCTAAAAAATGGGATGTTAGCTCTTGTACCAGCGATTGATAATGCTTGAGATGGTTCGAAAGACAATGAATTGTATTCCTTACCTATTTAACGATAATTTCAGAGTCGCCAAAGACCTTTAAGTATTGAACTTTGAGACCGATTGCTTTATATAGTCCTTGGACTAGCGCTTCGTACTCGGCTGTGTTATTGGTGCATTCAAATTCTAATCTACAGGATAGCATTGTTTTTTCTCCTTGCGGGCTGACCAAAATGCATCCTGCTCCTGATCCTTCACTGGATTTAGATCCATCAAAATATAAAGACCAAAATAATGAATTATCTACAGTTTTTGTCACAACATTCTTAGTAACATTAACGCATTTAGACCCGTCGGTCTGTGAAAAGTTTTCAATTTGTGATGTGAAATTGTTGACTGAGAAAGGAGATGACTGGGCAATATAATTGCCGAAAAATGACTCGGAAGAATAATTTCCTAGGATATTATTGTTGAACGCGACTGGTTGATTTTCTTGTTCAAATTCTGTAACAGTGTGAGTCATATGCTTTTCCCGATCGATCTTTATTTGATTAGGCTTGCCCTTATAGGGAAGCCACATGTGAGACCAATCAGTAGAGATATACCCATGGAGTTTTTCTGACCAATCCCTGCTCAAAATTAACCCATAGAACTCAGGTATATCGGCAACTAGGATATCAATCCTTTGGACTATTCGTGGGTCTGCCGATAACCTGATCGCTACAGAGTTTATTTCCCCTAGAACTTGAACCTTAGTTCGATCTAACTGCACGATATGAATAGAAGATTTCTGGGGTTCTATATTCAGTTTAGAGCAAACTGAAGCAGGCATTATATTTGAGGATGCCCCAGAATCAATTAAGCAGTTGTGTAGATTTCAGTTGTAATTTTCATATGTTAAGAGGAAAGGAGGGGTATGGGAGTTTGATCTATCTCCAATCAGAATTGTGTCAGTTGCCTCAACTCTACCAGCAGTGGGTTGTCCTGAGTCGATTGCAGCTTTAGTGGTGGGAAGGGGTGAAGAAGGAACAACGTTAAGTTCTTTGAGGAGTAATTTTTGTTGATGCTTTAATTTACTAAGCTCAAACATTGTGATGTTTGCCTTAGTTTTCTTCATGTCATCGACAATGTTATAATCCATCGAATCAGAAACTACCAATGTTTTAGATGATGAAGGTGTAGTGGAGGATGATGGTTGATTGTTAGATACTGTCGCGGCTGGCTTCCTAACGGGTACCTTTTCCTTTTCATTACTGGTTCCAGCACTCCTTTTCTTTGGATTGGCTTGAACAGGTTCGGGAGTACCTTTACTCCTTGTAGTGACAGGAAAGGCTTCTTGCTCAACGTCAGTATCGGAATTAGGGAGTATAAAGTCCCACATCCTGTGACATTCAACTACTTCCTCTTCTTCTTCTTCAGATGGTGTTACTGTCTCCTCTTCTTCTTCTTCCTCCGGATCCGAGTCTGCATATGATATGACATTTGGAGGTTTGGACTCGGCCTTCTTGAAATTCCTATATGGTTTCTTCGTTGAGGATTCTGATACTTGTTTCTTGATCTCAACCATTTAGTTCGACATGGTTTTCAGGACTTTTTGAAGGCCCTCCATGTCATATGGATCCTTAGTAATCTTTTTCTTAGAGTCATCTTTAAAGGACACTTTTTTAGATTTTCTTTCTTCCAAGGCAGTTTTCTTTTCTAAGGCGATTACACTCTTTTCCACAGCGAGTGCTTCCTTCATGTTTTCGGCCAATGTAGGCTGTTTAGCCCTATCGACAAATATGGCTATGTTTGAAGGCAAAGCAGTAATATACCACTCGCTTCTAACTTGTTCGCTTGGCTTATCATCAGTGGGGATTTTGTTCAAGAGTTTGTTGAATCTGGAGTTGAATTCCTTAATGGGTTCTCTTGACTCGATCCTTAAATTGGAAAGGTCGTGGACAAGTGTAGCTAAGGATCTGTCATCGCCGTATTTGGTGAGGAATTGTTCCTGGAAGATATTCCAACTTGTGATGGATCCAGAGGGCAAGGAAAAATACCAAGACCCTGCAGATCCTTGTAGTGAATAGGGAAACAATCTTACTACCACATCTTCTTCAGCGACCCCCTTTAGATTGACTGATAACATAAAATTGTTTATGTGTTCTTCTGCAGAAGTTTCAGCATCTGGATTGAACTTGGGTAGCCATTTTTCGGGGTGATCAGGTAAAGGATGTAATGGTGCAGGCATAGTGACTGCACCAAGACTTCTCCATGGTTTTTGGGCCATTTTAGGATTACCAACGATCGCTTGTGGTGTTCCAGGTGCTTGAGGGGGAGGTGGAAGTACAGACTGAAAAGATTGCGATGTTTGAGATGAAATCCCTTGGTGAACAACGATATGAAGTGGTGAAGTGGGTGTTTGACTTCGCACAGGTGATGATGAAATGGAAGATGATGGAGAAAAGGTTTCGCTACCAGAACCTTCAACGGTCTTTTTGATCCTTTTCCTTTCGGGTAAAGGAAACTCGGGTGGTTCAATACCTAGCTTTTCGCTTTGGAGTCTGGTAAGGTGAGGAGGTAAGCGAAATTGCAAAGTCTGACTACCTTGTGATACTTCAGATCTAGGAGGCGAAATTGAGAAGCCTTGAAGTTTCTGGATGATGGATTGAACTTCAGGGGACTCCGGACTTAAGTGTTCTGAAGTATGATGTAATTGAGCAATTGTGGTTGATTCCTCTTCGGCTCGTCTGGATACTGGAGATTCAGAATGCAAACGAGATTTCCGAGGAGAGGTGGAGGGTGAATTACTCTTTGAATGGTTTGTAGGTGTTTTCTTACTCGCCATTCATAGCGGATGGCCCTCCTTCTAGCGCCATAAATGTTGAGGCCTCGAAAATCGCTGCAACAACATTGGGGGATAACCACCCGGTCCGGACCTTAGTACAACTCCTTTTCCATTTGGGATGGTGGCTCCGACTGGAGATAACGGGACCAGTTTCCTGGTAGTAAAATAAAAGGGATGGATGGGTGATGAATAGTTTGCTTAAGTCATAGGCGACTAGTTTATTCTATGGACAAAAATAGGGAAACTAATACTAATCCCTGGAACAAATTATTCATTCGGAATGCAGCGTTAAATAATCTTTATCTATCTAACAAGCATGTAGATGACTCTGTAAAATAAATAAGAGATATTCAATTATTCAAAGATTACTTCATATGAATAGTCACAATGAAGCGATAAATACAAATTACTGCATTCATTTTTTATATCATCGATACATATATATGATTGAAAGAGGAGCATGCTATAGACAACCAATAGTGGAATGCATAAAGGATGCTGCAAAAAACACACACACACATATATATATATAAGCGATAATAGCAAGAGTGATTTAAACAACAATTCATATAACAAAAATGAGTACAGACGCAGATAATAGTACCATGTGAGCTGCAGATCAATCCGAAATATCAATCGCTATTCAAAATTCTTCCTTCAACACAGAAATGCTTTTAAACAAAGACAGTAGTGCACATTTGGATAAAAACCTTCCTCATTAAATTCAGAATAATTGGTCCAGTTTCATAAAAGAATATCCCTGAAGTACAATAGTGCAACTTCAGGGTTTAAGTCATATACAAAACTTTACGACCCTTTCTAAATGCATGAAAGGGTCTATAAATACTACTAAGCTAAAAAAATCTATGAAACAAAATCCTACTAAATTGGTATCAGTAAATGCGATCTATTTCTCAGGGGCGATCTGGCAGTCGGCGATGTGAATCATGACTCAGGTTGTTTGCCTTTAAACCTGAGCTGGCTTATCGCCAGCATCGGCTCCACTTCTGGCGGTCTGTTGAGGTGCAAACTGAATTGGGCAGCAAAGGTGGCATCTTGAATGTTGGGTATGATATACCCGACAACATCTGTGAGGCATTTTAAGGTGGCTCTTTGGCTGTATGGCTTCACTAAGAAGAACCAATAAGCATCCCATGTTAAACTATTGATTCCAGCAATTAATCTTCCGTTTTTCTCCAGCTCCGGGTAGCATGAATGCTCCAACATTTTTGTCGTTGTTAATTGACCTCGAGTACATTGGGAAATCATATTAGACAAATAAAGCGTATTATTTACTAATTCAACCAAATTTCCAGTGGTTGCTTCGCATCTGAAAATCACTCTTTCTGCCTTCATTAGCTGTGATTTCCATTCTGTGAAGAATATTTCTTTGTGTGATTCCAGAATTCTCGGTAGATTAGTCGCCTGGCCTTGATCGGAATCCTGCCATTCTATAAAATTTGTCAGTGTTTCTTCGGCCTGATCCAAATCGGTCCTTGCTTTTTCTACTTTTTCGGTTATGGATGCTACTAACTCGCACAATGGTTCTGCTTGTGTAATTTGCTGACATAGGAGCTTAACCTGATTAATCAATGCCTTATTTAACTGAAGCGCTTCTGCTTTGAACTCATCTACCTGAGGGAGCTTTTTCATTTGCTCAATTTGATTGGACAATTGAGTGATTTGCTCATCTTTAGCTTTCATTGTTCCCTCAGTCGATATTCTTAATTGCTCCAATACTGTCGATAGTTCCTTTTGTCTTAGGATTGCACCCTCGTCAATCCTTTGTTTCTCCTCTTGTAATTGCTTAGTCAGCTGATGATTCTTTTGTTGCTGCACTAGCAATTCCTGTTCCGCCTATTCTGCCTTCTGCTGAACTTCCGATAATTTCACCTGTAGCAAAGAGATGTCTTGATCCTTCGCTTTCAATAAACTGCTCACCTCCGATGCCTTATCAATGGTCGCCACCAAATATGCTCCAACGTATTGCAATAGCTTGGTTAAGTCATCGGAGGGGTCGAATTCCTCTTTCCACACAACATTGCCCGTCACCGTTAATTCAAGGAATAGAGAAGGTTGATCAGCTCTTCTCCTTTTCCTCTGTCGCTTTACAACAGCTTGATGCTTAGGGCTATAAAATACATCCAAAGGGGGAATCTCTTCAATTTGCAAAATGATTTCGACCGATGGATCTTTAGGAATTATCTCTGCTTCTTTTGATTTGGGTAGGTCGCTGGTTTCGCCTGAAACCAGTTTCGATGTCGCTTCTTGTGTGTCGCCTTCTTTAGAAACCTCATCATCTCTTGAGCACTCTAGGTTGCCGATGATTGAATTGATTTACTGCCATTGCTGGAGCAAATTTGGATCAACTAGTGTATCATCATCAATTTTAGAGCTGCTCTCTTCCTCGGTTTTCGCCTGGGTTTCTTCCTGTCGCTGCACATTTTCCTGGGTGTCTTTCTGCCTCTGATTATGCACTTCCTCCTGCTTCTTTGATATAGTAGGAGGTGGCGTATTACTGCGCTGCTCAGGCTCGCTTGATTTTGTCGTTGTCAGACTAGTTGCTAACAGGTCTAGAGGCAGAGTTTGCAACCTCTGCTCTCTAATTCTGTTAAATTCGACTAGCCCTTCATTGTTGTACACATTTCTGGCAAGCGACTTAACTTGATACAACAATTCAGCCGATGCAAAGAAATCCTCGAATATGTCTTCTTTGTGCTCGACCTTGGCCAATTTGGCCTGGTCGAGCGCATTGTAGGCGATTTTCTTCGGATCATAATGCCTGCTTGGCAGAGTAGCCACAGTGAGCGAATTTATTTTCCCAACTTCCTTCTCTGCATGTTTGATATCATGCAGGGTATAAATTCCAATTCGTAAGGGAAAAGAGGGCCAAACATGTTTTTTCACTTTTTTCAGGGTCTGAGTAACCCCATCAGCATTGATTTTATAAGCTACTTCCCTAGCAAGTAACTTATCGGGGATGTAAAGTGGGAGCGCATGTGGCCTGGCCCGACTGCCGAAAACTCTGATGTAGGTGAATTTCTCCTCCCCTAACCAACTTGCTACTGCGGTCAAATCTACCCCTGCTTGCTCAGAAATCTTCGGGGCAGGTTTATCAAAAATGGAGTAATGAATTGGCAACATAAAACCGTTGCAGATTTGATAAAGATGGTGCTTATAATTGGTCTTCCACAACTTTTGATGATATATGTGAATGGGTGTGGGGTCTTGCGACGTCCACCTCCATCCAAGTACAGGAAACTCAGAATTAAAACATAATACATCCATCACATAGGTGCTGTAATAAAATGGCGGAATGAACCTCTCTGTAACGCGAGAGTTAAACCTGAAATCGAGAATGGCTTTGGCTAACTTGTCGGATAATATAACCGCCCAATCCATAATTTCGCCACTACATGCCGCCTCCATTAAGGGGACCATTTTATGGTAAAATTGGCGGAGTCATGCAATCCCCATAGCCTACACAACATAATTCCAGCATAGCAGTAAGGAGAACATAGGGAGTTGACTGATTACTTACCCGAGGATTCATGCTTGTGCTTTGCTGGATTTTGTCTCCAGCCTCGAATTGGTTCAGACTCGGTTTCGTTCTCTGCTCAAAATTTCTCCAGAAATGCCGCGTTATATTTTTTCTCTTCTGCCGGTATGTGATACATTAGTCTTAGATCTTCGGCTCGAAAAGAACTGAAAATCCTCCCGTCCGCAGTGTTAAACAATCTGTTGGTAATTGGGAGCTCTTGGATTGCCCATCTTACCACATCCGTATATGTGAGAATTTTCGCCCGGGCCGCTATTCTGTGCAGAAAGGAGTTGGCCAAGTCTTTTAAATTGGCCTCAGATTTGCTGGTACTATCGCATGAGATTTCTATCCCAGTCACCTTTGGCTCTTTGGCTTCAATCAAATTATATGTTCCTTGCCAAGTGGCCCTGGTAAGTCCTAAGCAAGTCGTATATGATATAAGCCCTTTCTTCTTACCGCTTGAATCAACAACAGCTTGCCCTGTGGCTGGCGAAGCAGTAGGCATTGTAGTCTTCTTGGACTTCTTTCCCATTCCACTTACTTTTGTCTCTGTGGAAGAATCCTGCACAGAGCGAAAGATAGATGTAACACAGGCAACAATAACATGAATTGAACAGAGTGAGGTATATATATCTGGATGTATTCATAGCGATCAATTGACTTAAGGTGGCCTTGGGATCAAATCTGTGGATAGATCGGAAGCTTGCTGTTCTCATTAAATGGCCGTTACAGCCTGTCAATCTCATTAATACCAGTCATTTCGGTTAATGGCCGAATGATTTATTTGAAGCCTTCCTTGGGCGATTTGGCAGTTTGAATGCGGATGAGCGGCTTTTCAAAGGATATTGCCTTAATTACGAATAAATCATATTAAACTGCCTTTATGACTTTTACTTTGAAAACTGCGCTTTTTACCCTTTTCGCAATCGGGCATCGGGGAAATCCTAAGTTATTGCTTTGGTTTCATTTGGAATCCCCGATCGCCAATAGCGATATCGCATCGCGTCGGGAATAGCGAGTAGGGCCGTTTAGAATGAGGGCATGGTGAGTCGCCGATTGTCGATAGCGATATCGCATCGCATCGGGCGAGGGGGAGCTTATTTGCACTTTACGTATTATGGCCGATTGCCGATTGCCGATTGCCGATTTCACATCGCATCGGAGCAAGGGTTATTAATTGTGTTACTTTATTCTTTGCTGATATCCGATAGCGATTTCACATCGGCGAAAATCAAGATGTCCCTTAAGTTGTGTTCTCTTTGTCATTGCAATATGCGATCTTGCGATCGCTTTATCGCAATGATAAAGATAAATCGTTTTACATTGTGTTTTTTGATTGGTTTTATTGAAAAGTCCTTTTAATAATGTTTTCTTTTATTCGGGCCTTTTTGAAATAGAACTTTAAATTGATACCAATTTAAAACAAAAATTAAAAGGGACCCATTTCACATTATATTTTGGAATAGTAATGATATGAAATGGGGGGTTGTTGTATGGCACAACAGGTTCATGGTAAGGGTTGTATGGGAAGCAAAAAGAGTTACAGATGACAATATAAAGAAAGTGACATTGGTTAGCGCTGTGCAAGGCCATGCACTAACCTAGTATATTAAGCACTGCAATGATAATCCAAATGTGGGAATCACAAATTTCCAAGTAGCTCTAAATAGAGAATTTAGCAGGGCGAAGTCTGAAGCACAATCGATCATTGTATTCAAAGAGATCATGATGCTACCAGGTGAGACTCCTTCGGAGCTATATTAGAGGCTGAAATGTACAATTTATGAAGCTAATATGAATCTGACGAATGGACAACATCGCAAGTGCTTTATAACTTCGCTAATGCCACATTTAAGGAGTTTTCTATTACAATAGAAGATAATGACTCAGGTGAGGCCTTAGAGATTGTTGCTAGGCTACATGAAACCCCAATGTAGGATCCTAACTTAGAAGTTTAGTAGATCCACACGTAGTTGAAGAATTTATGCCTTCATATGCAAAGTCTCAAACAGGACAGGACAGCTCGACCAGAAGTGCGCGAAGAGGTATGGTGCCTAAAATGCAAGGGTCAGGGTCATGACAAGGACCACTGCCCAGTTTTCACAAATTACCTCACAAGAGGAGGACCAATGCCCTTAAGATGAGAAGTGCAAGAACAACCTAGTGGGGCACCTGCTTTGTGGTGCGTAATTTTTCAAATAGCAAGAAAACATGGCATAGACAATTGTCACTTGTTACAGAAGTATACGCAAAATTCGCAACAGTTGTTCTGTAACTTTTATAGGTCAGTGGGACATGATTAGTGCACTTGTAGAAGCTATGAGTTAATGACGGATAAAACTCCCACCTACAGAGTTCAAGCCAAAACATGGCCCCTTGACCGAAATGAAAGAATGGCATGAACAGGATTTCAGGGGTGTGGACGAGGTCGAGGCAAAGGAGGACCTGGAAGCGGTCGCAAATAGTTGATATGCTATAATTGCGGAGGGCCAGGACATTATGTCCATGATTGCATGAATCCAACGTGCCCATCCTGTTCATAATTTACCTTGTTTGATCATGAGACATAAGGTTTTCCTACACTAATAGCTAGGATACACAACAAAGCAACGCTACCACCTCGCCCAACTCAAAACCTACAGTTGATGACATTTGAGCTGCACGAGGAAGATCTGAATGTGAAAATTGTGCTCTGAAGTGGAATCACGATTAGAGATGATGAAGGCAAACAACTAGAAGATATTACTTGGGTTCACAAAGCTCTGGCAAAAGAAGCAGAGTTTTATTTGGAGTGCACTCTAGAAACCTTCATGGAAGCCAAGAAGAGCTATATTGATGCCTCCACTTCAGGAAGAAAAGATAAACCAGAGCTGAAGATGGACCCATCTATGCTCACAACTTTCACGGAAACATGTATGAAGTTACTGCACGACAGTAAGGTGGTGAAAGGGTTACAAGAACTCATTAACAGATCCACTAGAGAACCACGCATAGTTAGAAAGATCGGAAAACACAAGACAAGAACAGGAAGAGAGATGAGACTAACCATGCAAATCAGAGAATATGAGATGGATCAAGTCATCCTGGATTTAGGATTGGATGCGAATGTTTTGCCAAAATAGACATGGGAGCAAATGGGGCAACTTGCGCTGCAATGGTATCCAATTCAGCTAATGATGGCAAACCAACAGAAAATAATACCCATGGGGAAATTGCAGGGAATAACCATGAATATTGAGGGAGCAAGCGCACTGGAAGAATCTGAAGTGATAGAGATTTTTGATGACAATAATCCCTACCCTGTGCTCTTAGGAATTGATTGGGCCACTGACATGAATGGGGCAATCAATCTAAAAGAGCGAAAATTTATTTTTGAAAAGAAGTCACTATGCATAATTATGCCCCTAGACCCTACTAAAGGATCACAATATACGGCGCTGGTGCATGACTATGAAAGTGATGATGATTTAGACTGCATCTATAATATAATATCATGAAACAAGGACTGGGTGAATCCCACCACAGATGGGCGGATTGCATGGAAGGGCGAAAGCTCCTGTACTTCGAATTCGGATGAGGAAATAGAGTGATCGCAGAATCGGTTACATGAGGTAACTACACAGAATTGTAATATGATGACAAGGTCGCTGCATTTCATATCGACAAAAGTAATAAACCAACCTACTTATGATGCTCTAAGTGAGGTAGATACCTTCTTGAATAAGTTTGAAAGGGAGGTGTCTGAAAAGCAATGATTGCAGGCTTTGGACTGGGTATTGCGCGCTATGCCCATGAGATGGTGGGGCATGCACAAAGGGAGGTTTGACGACAAGTGCGAATGTAGGGGAATGATGCATATACGTTTTCGGAAGCCTAGGGTGTGACTGAAAAATAAGTACAATGAGTACGATGATCTACGCGCACATATGGCCAAGGGAACGTAGGCCTATGGAAAAAAGCCACAACCTGAGTGGGTGCACCTATTATGTCAAACCTAGATGTTATACCAATGAACTGGGGTATAGAAACAAAGCTTCACCACGAGACAGATGAATGTGATATTTTTCATCAAGGGGTTGTGATGACCTTTATTTTTGAGGATGGGTGGGACAGTATTGATGAAGCAGTACAAGTGGTAAAAGTGATCATCTCTAGGATACCACAAGAGCCGATAGAATTGATTCAGCCTGAATGGGCCACTCAGATGACTTGCATGCTGGAATATTATAATGTAACTACTAAAGAAGAAGATGAGGATCCATGGAAAATTAACATTCCAAAGACGGAAGGCCGCCATGAGGTTTAGGGACCACAGATTGAGAATCCTGACATAACCACGCTGGTGGAGACTAAGCAAGTGAATATTAGTATGGATGCGGAACCTAAATTCGTGAAGATTGGAGACTATTGGGACAGTGCGACAGTGGTTAAGGTCACTAAATTACTCTACAAATATCAAGACTTATTCCCAACCAAGTTTATGAATTTGAAGGGAATAATCAGAGATTTAGCGGTAATGAAGATCATGTTAAAACCTGATGCGAAGATAGTTAACAAGAGGTTGTATCACTTTAATCCAAAATACGAGGAGAAGGTCCATGTAGAACTAGACAAGATGCTTGCAAGAGGTATCATTGAGCCTATGGAGGAATCCGATTGGGTAAGCTCGATGGTGGTACAAGAGAAGAAGCAGAAGGACGAAATAAGAATATGCGTGGATTTGAGGAAATTAAATGACATGTCTGTACATGATCCATTCCCAACTTCACTCACGGATAAGGTGTTGGACAATGTAGGAAGTCAAGAATCATATTCTTTCACTGATGGGTTCTCATGGTACCACCAGATCAAAATTGCGTCAAAGGATAGGAGCAAGACAACCTTTGCGACTGAGTGGGGTTTCCTTCAATATACCGTCATGCCATTTGGATTGAAGAATGCCCCTACTAACTTTTTGCGCGTGGTTGTTGCAACATTCAAGGAATATATTCATAAGTTCTTGGAGATCTATTTTGATGACTGGACTATATTTGGGTTGGTTAGGTGCCATGTAGTTAACCTTCTCTTGATGCTAGATACATGCCAAAGATACAAAATTGCGCTCAACCTCAAGAAGTATTTTTTCCTTCTTCCTTTTGGGAACCTATTGGGTCATGTGGTTTGTAAAGAAGTGCTGATGATAGACCCCGCAAAAATCATGGTGATTCTAAATTTGGAAGCGCCGCAAAGTGCGAAACAAGTCTACGCTACTCTAGGACATATGAGGTACTATAGGGAGTTCATCAAAGGCTATGGCTAGATCCCCACACTGATGGAAAAACTGTTGAAAATGGATGTCACGTCCTGCTGGAATGATGATTGTAAGAAAAGCCTAGATGTATTGCTAGAAAACATGGTTACTACACCGATTCTGGTCTTCCCCAACTAGAACAAAGAGTTTCATGTCCATGTCGATGTGTCATGTATAGCTATGGGGGTAGTACTAACATAGGATGGTGGAGAAGGCTTGGATCACCCTATCATGTTCGCAAGTCACAAATTATCTAAAGCAGAAAAAAACCATTCCAGCACAGACCATGAGGGACTAGCTATGGTGTATGCACTCCAAAAGTATCGACAGTACTTGCTAGGAAGACATTTTAAGATGTATACAGATCATTCCACACTGAAGTACTTGGTCAATAAGCCTGTGTTTTGGGGGTGCATATGCAGATGGCTTTTATTGTTCTAAGAATATGATTTTGAAGTTGTTGTGAATCCTGGATGATTGAACATGGGACTAGATCACCTGTCGTGCATTGAGACAAGGGAGGAACCTACTAGTCTAGATGAAGGATTACTCGACGCACAACTCTTTGTTGTGTGCATAGCGGATGGACACTTTGAGGATAAAATTCACTTTCTAGGAACTAGAACTGTGTTGAAAGAATACTTTGTCTAGCAGAATAAGGAATTAGTGGTGTGCGTGGTTGATTTCTTTGTCATTGTTGGGCATGTATACAAGATGGGGAATGATGAAATATTGTGAAGGTATGTACCCGAATTTGAACGAAGCATCATCCTTGTGGATTCTCATGGGGCAACTACGGAAGGAAATTTTGTGGGAAGAGCGAACACGCAGAATATTCTACGCGTCAGGTTGTGGTGGCCAACCCTTCATCAGGATTGAAAAGCACATTACAAGGCATGTGACATATGTCTAAGAACAAGTAAGCCATCATGGAGGGACAAAATGCCTTCGAACCCACAAATGACATTGCAACCTTTCTAAAAGTGGGCAATAGATTTGTAGGACCTATCAAACCTCAAGGAAAAATAGGCGCGAGGTATATTATCACTACGATAGAGTACCTGACTCATTGGGCATAAGCATAGCCAGCAAAGGATTGCATGGCCACAACTTCCTCAGAGTTTCTGTTTGAACATCTACTGGCATGATTTGGATATCCGAAGGTCTTAATGAGCACTTGCAGTATGCACTTCCTGAACGAACAATCAGTGCGCTAATGGAAGAGTTTCAGGTGTATCATCGGAAGAGCACACTATATCACCCACAGGCTAACACGATAGTAGAAGCATTCAACAATGTACTAGCGACCATGCTGACCAAAGTATGCAATGCGTAGTGAAGTGATTGGGACTCATGCGTACTTATAGTATTATGGGTTTATAAGACGACATGCAAGAAACTGATGGGAAAAACACCTTTTAGGCTTGTCTATGGAGTGGAATTTGTAATGCCTATGGAATACATCATGCCTAGTCTACACATAGTAGTGCTCACGAGTATGACAGATCACGGAGCACTAGAGGACAGGCTCGTGCAGTTGGAGGAGCTCGAAGAAGAACAACTTTTGGCTGGATTTCACAAGCAGGTCCAAAAGCAGTGAGAAAAGGCCTGGCATGATCATATTAAGTTGCACACATTTAATGTGAATGATTTGGTGTTGTTATATGATAGTAAGTTCAATAAATTCCTAGGGAATCTCAGAATGCATTGGCCAGGACCGTGTGTTATCAAGGAGATCACAGATGGTGGTGTGGTGCAGTTGGTAAAGTTGAATGGAGAACTTTTCCCAGGAAAAGTCAATGATAGTAATTTGAAGACATACACAAGGGGCCCAACCATCTAACTAATTGATGAAAGCATAATGTTGGCACTCCAGGCAGCTGAAAGGAGGCACGGGACTATAAACTACTCTACCCAGGAGCTGCGGCACATCAGGACTGCGTGTAGTAGTGAAATGTCACAAGGTCCATGACAACGTGGCAGTAGCTGCACTGCCATGTGGTCAGCTGAAAAGTGACCATTACAGTCACTATTCACAATGTGATAGTTGGTTTGAGAACAAATGGAGTGGGCAGGAATTTAAGGCGAACTTTATGGGCTAGATTCTTGAAAATATGTCGCCAATCAAGCATTAATGGACGAAATGTGGGGGGAATGGTCGAATTCAAATTCAAGGGGTGCTATAAATTAGACAGGGTTGTCCAACAAACAATACTTGGCAATTTGAGGACTGAGTTATTAGATGCATAAACACTCATGAACCCAAACTTGTTCAATCTTCTCAAGGGGAATTCGTAGCTTGAGCAATTATCAGAGATGTTGAGAGACTTATGGAATCACACTATGGCATCACCTAAAGAAGCCATGCATACCAGAGTAATGACCATTGAGGAAGTTGAGCAGGCCATTACGAAAGTAGAAGCCCCAGAAAGTGTCTAAATAATTGCAGAGATCCCTAAATCTCCGTGCATGTCGAGACCCAAGGAAGATAAGTACGCTATGGTACCAGTACATGTATCCCCTACGAAGTTGTTAAGGACTAAGCTTACCATGGAAGAAAAGGGGAATGATATCAATTGGAGGTCGATGAGGAGGAAGAATTTGAATAAATCCTAGTAGAGGAGGAGGATGTAGAAATGGAGGTTAAGACCCAGGGTGCGGACTCACCAGGCTGCCTGCATATGTTCCTCCATGGAAGGGTAAATCAAAGGTTCCCAAAGATATAGATGTAAGAAAAAGCTCTCTATAGACTCCACTACTCCCTGACAGCATTATTTTTGAAGGAGCGCACCTGGGGCAAGTGCATGTCCTGAAATTTAAAGACTAGGATCTAGCGGACTACGAGAAGTTCCCACATTTGGAAACCGTGCGGTTAATGTACCAAAAGAAGGACATGCCAACTGGAGTCATAGAGTTGGAGCCGTGTAAATGGTTGAGAGGTGTGGAGAAGGTAGGACTATTAAACCTACTCTGGGTGCCACATCACCATCACACCCCAGTGACCATTTTTGTCATTAGGAAGTTGCTATGCTTGGTGCATGATGGGTGCTTGTGGCTGGAGGAGCCCATCCCCATCACAGACCATTTGATTCATAGAATTACCAGACTCCCTTGTAAAGGGGAGGATCCAATGAACATCTCGGAGGGTAAGAGTGATGACTTGGACATCATAAAGGCCATGAAGAAGAAGTTTAGGCTGGAGAAAAGGAAGAGAGGGTACACCATTTCCAGCATCAACAACCTTGTGATCAAAGTCGTGACACATATATTGGCAGGAAAGGTTATGTGGAAGAGCTGTGTGGATGAGGTGCCCACGCTGATGGTTGCACTAGCAGCGCATTGCATAGAAGGAGTCCAATTCAATTGGACAAACTACCTATGCAAAGAGTTCCTGACAGTTGCCACGAGGCATAGGAGCAGAGAAAAACTTTTCACTATGCATGAATTTTGTTGTCCATAGTACTGGTGGGATGGGAATTGCCCGAAGACAGCCAGTTCCCGACGATCACATAGGACCTTCTAGAGGTAGCGAAGTACGCTTTGCTGTGGACAACCAGGAATGTGCAAAGGATAAGGGATGGAAGAACCTTCTAGGTGTTCAAGGAGATGAACATCAAAATGGGGATTAATCGCAAGCCGCAGTTATCACACATGGTCTAAAAAATTCTGCAGAGCTTCATGAAGTCCAAGGAAAATTTCCACCACATTTACATCAGGGCAAGGAAGGACCCCACAAAGACGTGGCACGATCTACCCTATCTGGCAATAGATGATGTCATATTTGCGGTCCTTGATTCGTGGCCACCAGAGTGGTGTGCTCTAGCCAGCGCTGTGGTGGAAGCAGAGAAGTCTGCCACACAGTGGAAAAAGGAAGAGACGAAACTGAAGATAACGTAGTTGGTAGAAAAGCGCAAAAACGAAGTGGTAGCAACTAAGGCCCAGGTGATGCGTGAAGTTGCGAAGTTAGTAGAAGAAAAACAAAAAGCAGTAGAGGAAGAGCATAAAGGATAAAAGTCACCTTCGCCTGAGCTGGAGACAAATATAGAGTAAGGTGGCATGGACCCATAGAAGGAGTCCACCTAGCTGAAACGTCTACGCCCAAGAGATTATGTAGGGCTGCAAAAGAAGTCAAAGGCTTTAAAGACTTCTTTTGACCCGATCACCCACACTGAGGGGGATTTGCATGACATTGGCAAGACGGTGAGGGACATCACAATGGAGGCCCTACAGTAGTTCGAGGAGGAACACCAGATGGTGTTGTGGGCCCTCTAGGCACAGATACAGGAGTTGCAGGTGCACACTCGATAGGCTGGCACTATGTCAACCAACCTCACAGTAGGCACATTCGTGGCTGAGGAAATGTTGCGTGCCTAGGTGACCAACACCATAGTGTTGCTAGATGGAGCACTCGTTGCAGAAAATGAGGCCAACGGGCTTATGGTCAGTGGGTTGAAGGGAATCAAGTTAATTGTGACTGTGCTCCCTTGGGAGATGCTTTATGTTTTGAAATATGGAACCACTATAGAAGTACAAGCCAGGAAGGGTTGCGCACTCCAGGTAATTAGCGAGTAGCACATAAACATGGAACAACTGAGCCTACAGCTCGACAAGGTAGTGGCAAAGAATAGATAGATCGTGCAGGTGGTGGAGGAACCCTACCAGATGGTCCTGGAGTTGTCCATCCAAGTAGAAGAACCAGTGGAGGTGCACATCTTGAAATTATCAACAGGGGTGTGCAAGGCAAAGGAAGAAATGGCCAACGTTCAGTTAGAGCTGAACCTTCAGATAACTGAACTACAATTGAAAGTGTAGCCTTCAACTCCTATGAGGGTTAAGGAATAATGCGCAATCGTAATTACAGCAGTAGTAGCAAAGGTTAACAGGGCAGTGACAGAATGCACAAAGCTGTTCGATTAGTCGTTCGAGGTTCTCACTAACATGCAGGAGGACCCGAACATACATCACCTAGAGACAGAGGTGCATGAGATATAGAAGAGATATGATGAAGTAAAATGGACCACACAAACGGTTTCCCTTACAGAGAGGCTCGCAAGGATGCAGCATGCGAAAGCACTCAAGGAACAGGTAGATGATGCTCGACATAAGGAAGCAGTTTTGAAGGTGCACTTATAGTTGTGGATTAATGAGGCATACACCATTACAGCCTCCATTGAAGCAAAGCTCATGCAACTGGAAGCAACACAAGAAAGGGTCCAGGACAACAGTTCATCTACAACAGTATCTGAACATCGTGTCGAGGAAGTACAACAAGTAGTTGCTGAGTGCACAAGTGATCTTGTAGCTATCTAGGTAGAATTGGGAAGTCTTCGGTCAAAGATCTCCACACTGAAAGAGTGACTAAAGGGTGAGTCACGATGTTTGTGTTGGGAGCTTGTTGGGTGCGAGATCCCCCAAGGGAAGTTCTGGGGCTTAGACCCCAGATTTTGGTCAAAATTTGTAACTCCAATGTAAAGACTCCACGTTTTTTGGGCACAAAGTGTGTAGCTTGTAAAAGAGTCATAAGGTTATCCACCCTCAATTTTGTTAATGTAGTGTCAGCTGTAGAGACCTACCCATGGTCCACGGAATATGGGATTGTATAAATAGAGTGAGGCTCTAAGTAGTTAAGGGATAAGGATCTAATGCGAAGAAGGATGAAGAGTTGAGTCATATCGGTGGAGTAAAGTCTAGTTTTGGGTCATAGAGTAGGAGAAGGCTTTGTAGCTGAGTGCGTAGAGGCCTAATAGTCAGCAGCTGAATGCGCGGACCCTTGCAGCTGAGTGTGTAGGGCGATTCAAGTCTGTAACAATCGGAAGTATTAATAAGGAGAAGTTTAATATCAATTCTTTGTATTTATTTTGTGTTTTATGCATTGGATATATGGGATATAAATTGCACTTCTACTATTTATATGATGCGGGAATGTGTATAATTGTATTGATTAAGTGATTGAAAGATAGAATATTTGTTTATATGAAGTTAATTAAGATCTGTTAAGAGGATAAATAAGATACATAGTGTAGTTTGGGGAGATAGTGCAGTTGCAGTGTGAAAGAATCTCAGCCCCTAATTAGGGTTGTGTGAAGGACGATTATAATAGATCGTGAAGGTATTGAAAGTTGGAACAAGTGTGTGCGAAGACAAATTTAGTTGGACTAAGTCAACATCTCAAACATCTCAAGGGTGCATAAACATGGTTCCAGCATCCCCCCATACTGCTTTGGGTGAGATTTCAGTTCGTGCTCCGCGAGATGATGCCGAAAGGGCCAGTAGTGTAGGGATTTGTTTGGCTAAATAATTCCGAACATGGGTCAGGCCCCCTCAAGCCAACAATGTCCCTGTAGCATATTGCATCTAGGATTGTATGGGTCCAATTTGTTATATATTGTATTTACAATATTCATTTGAAAAGTGGTCTTATGATCTCAAGTTCTTCCCAACTCAAGTCATAAAGCAGTACGATCATGATGATCGTAACACACACTTATAAAAGTATTCTAATTTTCCATTACCTCTACATATGAAGATAGTTTCTTATGACACCATTTAGGATTAAGCAGGAATGCAATTGAATGAAGAGGTCTATGAAGCATTTTCCACCTTGCCAGACTAAGTTCACACAATTCATTTCTAGTGTCTTTGTTGATCCTACATTTTTTATCTTCCATTATGTCATGAAGTTTCTCTTTCATTCAATCCATACTCTCAAACACATCCCCAAAGCATGGTTTATCACTATAAAATATGCTAAGGGTGGAAACAATAGGTGTGATGAGGGTGAAAATATCCTCCACTCCACTCTGAAAATTCCCTGAGGAAAGAGAAATAATAATGTCCTCAACTTTTGCACTATCCTAAATATGACAACCCTTCCATCTATGTCAATCCATTGAGACCACCATCTCTCTCAAATATTGATGCATTTTAATAAGGCATTGAAGCATGATGAATATAGATGAATTGTCCTCGATCACCCTGCCTTGGCTTTGTCCTTTATTGTGGCTTGCTGGGGCTTGACCCACGTTTAGAAGTGATTTAGCCAAACAAATCCCGAACTGCTGGCCATTTTGGCAACAATCTGTGGAGCGCAGACTAAGGTGTTACCCGAGGTAGTATGGGATGTTGCTAGAACCAAGCTTCTGCACCCTAGATATGTCTTGATGAGGTCTGGGAAGGTTGTGACACAATCCTACACACTCGCACTGCTTCACGTAGCTGTCTGACCTTCACGTAGTTCTAGTATAGAGCACGAAGAGAAATTGTCTAGATCCTTTACCCTTAATGTGTTATTATTATATATCTGAATTAATTTTGTGGGCCAAGTAGTCTTATCAATCATTCACATTCATAGCAAGTGTGCACAATCATAAAATGTAAAGAGATGCATAAAAATATAACACAAGCATTAACACACAGATCCACAAGAAAATGCACAATATTTCAAAATCCATGTATCTTTTATTAAACTTTTGTTCCATTAAAATCCCACTCTGCCCTGTGGACTCAACTGCAGTGATCTACTCACACAGTTGCGGACTCTACCAGGTCTTTGCGCACACAACTGTAGAGCCTCTTCTTACTAATACCATCCACGGCTTAGACTTATAGACTTAGAGTGAATTTATCCTTCAAAAACGCATGATACTTAATATTAAGACTAAAAACGCCCTTCTACCCTTAGAGCCTTTCTCTTTCGTGGACCGTGGGTAGGCCAACACATTCTATATTAAATTTGAATATTTTTAGGGTGGAATAACCTAGAATCTCATGCTCCCCACCCACATTTTGCAGGGTCTTTACAATACATTGACCCAAATCTAGGCTTTAAGCCCAAAAAATATGCTATGGGGGGATCCACTACCCAGTAGGTCCAAAACACAATCATCATGACTCATCTCGAGTCAATCGGCTGGTGCGGTGATCTTCTTGCGAAGGCCATCGAGAAACTTCTGCACTTCGCTGATGTCAGCCACATATTCCTCCACTGTCCATTTTATCAAGTGTGTGTGACTCTTTGATGCATTGTTGTTAGATGCACCCTCTTTCCCTGGAGCATATGTATCTTGCATTTGGGCCAACTTCCCCTCGATCATGGTGGTGACCGTGAATACTTCGTTGAGCCAAGTTTGGATGCATGCTCTAAGCCTTGATTATTTCTGGCGTGCCACATCCACTTGTTCCTTCAGAACCTAAGCCTCCCTCATATTGGCCAATCGCTTAGTGAGGGCAACCATCTATGTTGTCCCCTGGAGATTGTCATAGGCCTACTGCAACTCCTGCACTTCTATCTATAACTGTTGTAGTGTTCGGTCTTCTTGCAGTGAAGTAAACATAAGGAGCGACTGATCCAATAATCCTACGTAGTCCTGTATAGTGCGCTCTATCACTTCCAAACCCGTTTGAATGGCATGGTGGCACTACTCTCTGAATTTTGGGGGTGTAGAGGGTTATGCCTTCAGCCTTAGGTGATTTTGGCTGGAATTTAAGCTAGCTTAGGAAGTCTATGGTTGTCTATGTTAAACAACTATAGAAATAGTGGAAACAGGTAGCGTAGGAAAAGGAAGAGGAAATCAAATAGTTAAAAAGGCTGAATTGGGAAGCATACTGGCAGTTTCTAAAACTACATAGCCAGTGGATGACTCTAAAATGTTTAAAAACCTTTACACAAAAGATGGTGCCAACACTAATAGATCCATATTTTTTGGGCAGTTAAAATATGCAATCGGCCAACCGCCTCAGCTCAAGCCAATGACTGATATTTGCGACATTAGAGACCAAGTTCAAAGGAATTAGTAATTAACTTTATTTTTCTTTTAGTTTTATTTTTGCATATTCTAAGGAAGGTTGTTTGAAACCTCCTTAGCTCTTTTTGTCATCCTCTGTTTTTAGACATAAGTAGGATTTGTGCCCTTCTGGTGCATTTAGAGAGTGGTCCATATGTTTTATCACAAACACTTTTCAAGCTTTTGACTTTGTACTTTTGAGGAGGTTTGTGAAGTGATGGATCATATCTGTTTTTTGCATCTGTACACGCCTACAACTATGCTCTGAGTGCCCCCAACACGATTGTCTGCTTCGTCATTAATTCTTCAAGAGCATCCTTAGTGACATCGTGAACTAGTTCGCCACTATCAAGAAGGTCTCTCTCACAGGTCTTCATTGCCTTTTTCCTTTTCTGTGCTGTGGGATTCTCCTGGATGTGTGGCCTCTTAAGTTGGGTTGATTTTTGTGTAGTATCTGTGATTCCATTTTGAATACATGAACGATTTTTATATGCGATATATTTTCTAAATCATTTTGTCTAACTATTTATCCAAAATGATTATTGTCAAATGATTTAATTTCTTTTGGTAGTTGAATGATCTTTATTACCAATTGTTGTAAGACAACATTGTAGATCGCATATCGTATTATTATTTTCGGGTATATTATAGTTAGATAATGTTAGATTAAAGAGATATGCATGTGTTTAGTAGTTAGATTACATTACATTTAGCTTAGTTATTCCACATTACATATCATATCATCCCACCAACATTATCAAATCTCTCTGGGAAACTGGTCCCATTATCCCCAGTCGGAACCACTATACCAAACGGAAAAGGAGTTGATTTCAAGGTACGAACCAGGTGGTTTTCCCCCATGTTGTCGCAACGATTTTCGAGGCTTCAACATTTTGGCGCTAGAATGAGTGCCTAACTATGAATGGTAAGCAAATCTAAATCAGTAAGCCATTCTAAGAGTAAAACTCCCTCACCATCACCTCCAACTTCCATGTTCAGATGCTCACCTCCATGAACACCCAAAACACCTTGATCTCATGAACCCTCGTCACGTCTTTTGTCACCTAGAGTGAGGTGTACCTCGGGGCTTTGGGTAGGTTCCTCTGATTGGTGGGAAACTGGTTCTCCTCCAGTTTCCTTCCTCTCAAAGGTTAATTAAGAGCAACCACGCACAATGGAAGGTCTTACCCTGCTCCTGGGCCTCCCAACATTTTTTCAAAAATTCATCAGAGAGAAACTGCACCCTGTTGAACTGGACCCCCTTTGCACACTGCTCTACCAACCACTTCATAAAAAAATTAATCATCCACCTCACAACTCTAGATCGTGATTTACATTGGTACTCGATGTTATGAAACCAGCTCACAAAAATATAGAAAATATATTTAGGATTTAGCCTCTTCAAGGGGGCAACCTCCTTTACATTACATAAATGAACAATTCTTGGATGATATAAATGACAAGACCTCCTTTCTATATATAGGAGTCTAAGGGGTCATAATATAATTAGAGCCGACATAATAATAACAATGTTAGGGCACAATAATAACAATATGGGGACTACAAGGGCACAACAATATAATAAGGGGGTTGTACTAATAACAATAAGGGGTTACACTAGTAGAATAGGGACCTAACATTCCCCTCTCCTTCAAAAAGTGTTGTCCTCAACGCTTGAGTAGTTCTTGATGCTTCTGTATAAAATTCTTGTCCTCCCATGTGGAATCTTCAGCGGGTAAGTTCTTCCACTTGATGAGATACTCTGTAATTGATCGATTTCGTAGCTGTCGGGTTCTTGTTCTGTGACTGCTCCAAGTTCCAATATGATTTTTCCTTCCTCTTCAATTTCTGGAAATATTGTTTGAATTGGGATCTTTTGCAACTTTTGAATAAGTGGCCATACTTCTTCGTCCTTCTTCCATTCATCCCTTGCTTCGTTTATCCAATCTAATTGGATAATAGAAATAGCACAAAACAATGCTTCCACATCCTCAGCCTTTCTTGAGAGTGCATCTGCAACAAAATTTTGCTTCCCTTTTCTATAGATGATGTCAAAGTCATAACCCAACATATTTGTGACCCGTTTTTATGTTCTTCTAAAGATAATATTTGTTCTAAAAAGTATTTAAGACTATCATGATTCATTTTTACCTTGAAGTGTCTTTCCATTAGGTAAGGTCGCCATTTCTTAAGTGCATGTAGTATTGCCAACATTTCCTTCTCATAAATAGCTTGCTTGAGATTTAGCCGTAAAAATACCCAATCACCTACATCAAAACATTTTTCACTGCGATGTTGATCTACCTATTGTTTCATTTGATTCTGCACCAAAGTGGTGTTATCCTTTAAAAGTTGGAGAACTTGTTGTTGATGCTCATGAGATCTTTCACTTTTTGACCTTTCTTTTGATATGTCCTTCTATCTTGAGGTTGAAAGTGTAATTCTTCCAATGCTTTACAAGATATGGTCGGATCATTCTTGATGCTTGATGTGATATTTCACTTCTTGAACTTTTTCTTTCTTGAATGTCCTTCTATCTTGATAGTTTTAGGAGTGGTATTCTGGCCAATGCGTTACAATATATGGTTGGTTTCATTTCTTCTTTCTCATGTGATCTTTCACTTCTTGAACTTTTTCTTCTTGATATGTCCTTTTCTTTAGATTTTGAGAGTGGTACTTCTTCCAATGATTTTAAGAATGTCGGATTCATTTCTTCTTCTCTAGGTTGTTTCCTGTCGGTTATATCCTCTTTTTTGATGTTCTTGATCCTTTTCTTCCTCCTCTTCATAATCTATGTAAAATAATTTCTTCTCAGCACACTTATGGCCTTTAGTGCATTTTCTATCACAATTGTAACAAATCCCTTTTTCTCTTTTTTCTTCCAATTGTCGTGGTGTCACCCTTGTAGGTTGTGGAAGGCTAGGAGAAACAACACTTCCATGTTTGTAGTTGTGAGGAGTAGAATTCATTGTTTCCATAATTTTGCTTTCCACTTTTCTTGCCAACTTGACTGCGTTCTCCAATGAATCAGGTTCCCAAAGACAAACCTCATGTTGAATGTTGTCCTTTAAAGTCCCTATGGAGACATCAATCCTCTGCTTCTCTGGAATATCATTTTCCCTTATATTCAAATTTTGAAAGTCCTCAATGTGCTCTTCCATTGAACACTTTTGTTCGAGATTTATCAATTGGCTAAAGAAGGTGTTTCTCTTTGTATCCTTATAATGTGCTATCATTTCCTCCATGAAAATTGACCACATAAAGAGTTGTTTACAAGAACAAAGCCCTTTATACCACAAAAATTGATCCGATTCTAAATACGAAGATGCAATACATAGCTTTTGTAACATCGGTACACCATGTAGATCAAAATATTGCTCAATATAAAGTATCTAATTTACCGAATCCTTGCCATCAAACTTCCTCATCTCGCCTTTTCTTGATTTTAGCTCGATCTTGAAACGGTTGTAACTCTATAATTTCAGATCTTCCAGATCTGAAATTGTGACCTGCAGCAGCCCTTTGCATCATATTTCCAATGCCACCATAGGATTTGAAAAATATACACAAGAAACTACGATCCGTCCTCTTTCTATAACTTCTTACGAAATTTCAATCTGATGCTCAAACAAAAGTTATGACTATTTTCCCTAGGTCACCTGTTTGGAATGTAATTCAGGAGTCTGCAAAAATGCCAACTTCCTTAGATCATACCTCCGCAAATATAGTGTGAAAAGCTTTGAAATTCAGACCTGTGGTTCAGAGCAATTTCAGCCCAAATGGGTTTTTTTGTAGCATTTGAAACGTTGCAGAAAAAAAGTTATAGCGCAAATTCCACGATTACATGTTTGGAGGAGCGAAACCCTAGAATTCAAAGCTCTAATACCAAATGATATGAAACCAACTCACAAAAAGATAGAAAAGATAGATGAATGCCTTAGAATTCAGCCTCTTCGAGGGGTCAACCTCCTTTACATTACATAAATGAATGATTCTTGGATGATACAAATGACAAGACCTCCTTTCTATATATAGGAGTCTAAGGGGTCATAATATAATCAGAGCCGACATAACAATAATAATGTTAGGGCACAATAATAACAATAGTGGGCTTCCATGGGGCACAATAATAACAATATGGGGACTACATGGGCACAACAATATAATAAGGGGGTTGTACTAATAACACTAAGGGGTTACACTAGTAGTATAGGGGCCTAACACTCGAGCACAATCCTCCTCTACCCAATCACCTTCAACTACTCGAACATCTTCCTCTACACAGATACCCACGATGGATCAAAGACCATGGACAAATCCAGGAGTTGTTCGAATGGCAGGACCATTACACCCACTACCTGCGCATCCAATGAAATGGTTGCCAAAATTTAACCCTAATGATGGTCTGCCTGCAGTAGAAAACATAAACAACTTTATGTTGTCCATAAAGCTTAATGCAGTGGTAGAAGAAGATGCAGTTGTAAGATTATTCCCTTATACTTTACAAGGATCAGCAGGATCATGGTATTTTTCATTACCATATGGTTCCATTAATAGTTGGGATGTCCTTCAAGAGCAATTCCTAACCAAGTTTGGAGATAACCGATCGACATCTACTCTTCTCAATGATCTCTCCAACTTGAAAGTTGAACCTGGAGAACCAATTAAGGACTTCAATTCACGTTTTAATGATTTATTGAATAAGATCCCAATGACATCCAAGCCCAGTGATGAAGTTCAAAATGAATGATACAGTTCTGCTCTTCCCTCAAACACAACTATTTTTTTCGATAGGGCTTCCAAACCAACTTTGACAGAAAACATGAGAGAAGCCATAGCTATAGAAAAACACATTTTACCTTTAGAAAAAAGGAATGCATTAGAATAATGAAAATCCAAGAAGGTAAGTTTTAGTGACGAATCCAAGAAAAAAGCACCTAAAGATCCTTTTGATCTTGAGGGACTACAAAAAGTCCTTAAAAATATGTCCAATGAAATGGTCGACATCAAAAAATAGGTAGCTGAGACTTCTTCAAGGAAATCTTACATACCTTACAAAAGAAATCCTTCCTCTGATCCTAAGCCTCCAAATATAATATCAAATGATGAATCAGAGGTAGAGGAAGAGGAAATCTCAACAGCTGAAGAACAAACTAATGACGAAGAAGTGATCGAATTACAAGGAATGTGGGATTTTATCCTTCCTAATGAAGAAGCATAAGAAGCATTACCTGTTGCAACCATGAATTGAAGCACTGTAGATTTGCCACAAACAAATCCAAAATAGAAAGCATCAGCTCCAACTCCCAAAGATAAAGCAACAGGTAAGAAATCTCCCCCCAAATCCACTCAAACCACTAAGGCAGATATTACATTCCATGAGCTTAGTAAGTTAAAACATCAACATAAGCTATTGCTCAAAGAACTAAAAGTAGTCCCTACTTCTCCTCTTCCCGCTGCTATAATCTCACGGGTTGCTCAAGAAATGGGAAGGCCTCCTACTACCTCATTAGACAAAATCGGTTCAACTGATATTGCTCTAATAGGAGGAAGATCCCAATCTCATACACCTTCATTTCTTTTGACTTTTAAGTTTTCAATAAAAATCTACATAATTGTTTAGTTGATTCTGGAGCTTCATCAAACATTCTACCAAGAACAATTTGTGCGAAATTGAACGTGGAGCCCCAAAAATTTGTTGTTCGCATCGTGTAGTTAGATTGATCTCAAGTCGAAGTTATAGGGGAACTCAATCAAGTCACTATTTGACTCTCATCAAACCTGAAAGTATGTCAAGTGATTGACATTTTTGTGGCTGATATCCTGTAATTCTACGACTTAATCCTTAGCAGAGACTAGTCAGAAAAGCTTCATGGCTATTTCACAACTGACTGGTCCCATATGTGGCTTCCCTACAATGGTAAGCCAAATCAAATAAGGGTTGACTGAGAGAAACATCAAAATTATATCGTCACAGAGCTGGAGGGAGAAAATGAGCTCGTCGCATACAACAACAATATCATTGGAAATTATTCAGTTGAATCATTTCTAGGCAAATTTAATGTAAATACACCACCCTTATTGGAAAATTTTGTTATATCACAAGTCAAAAATTATTCTCAAACAGATTCTTCTAAGTGCATAAATTTTGTAGATAAACCTGTAGTTGAGTATTTATTTTGGAAATTATATTTTGATGGATATAAATCTAACGATGGAGCTTCGGCAGGATGCATATTAGTTTCCCAGAAGGGGAGAAAAATATGTTAGCATGCAAACTTGAATTCGAATGCACAAATAACACTTCCGAATATGAAGCATTAGTTCAAGGGCTGTATAAAGCCATCAACCTTGATATCAAATATCTTCAAGTGTTTGGAGATTCAAAAATTGTAATTAAACAGGTAAGGAATAATATACATTGTCTCTTTGGACATTTGAAACATTATCAATCATTAGTCGAGAACATCACCTCTCATTTTACAACGTTCAACATTTTCCTTATCCTAAGTCTCCAAAATTCAAGTGTTGATCTTTTGGCTAATGTTTTATCCAAGCTCATTCCACCAGGAGATTATAGCCCCAATCGCTTTTCTATTGAATTAATTTTTAGGCTTTCTATTCTCGACAATATCACCAATTGGCGAGTCTTTAATAATGATCTGGATATCATAAATTTTCTAACATCTGAAGGCTCTTATGATGACCAGATAATAGATGAATATCATCATGACAAGCATCTTAAGCAAGAAATAACTCCAAATTCCATACCTAAATCTATGGTTAAATAGGAAGACTTATATGATCTTAAGGACAGTTTCAAGAAACCCACTAACTCAAAACTTCAAAGTTCAACTTTGAGGTTTGAATTATTTAATCTTGGAACTGGCCTTAAACCTCAAAATATCAATCTAGGACTTGGTCTTACACCAGATGAAAGATTAGCCTTTGTTCATTTGTTAAAGAAATACAAAAATGTTTTTTCTTGGAACTATGAAGATCTTAAGACATATGATACTTCCATCATTCAACATACCATTCCCATGATATCCGATGAAAAGCCTGTACAACAGAAGTTGAGAAAGATTCATATGAATTTAGAAAATCAAATCAAATCTGAATTGAATAAGCTTCTAAAAGCCAAAATAATATTTCCTGTTAGGAATTCAAGGTGGGTTTCTAACCTTGTTCCAGTAAGGAAAAATAATGGTGATATTCGAATATGTATAGACTTTCAGAATCTCAAAAAATCTTGTCAAAATGACAACTTTCCATTACCTCCTATGGAACAGAGGTATGGAATTTCTCCCCATCTAGTAAACTTTTCTCTTTTTAGAGTGTAATTCTAAAATATACTTAAACTTAAAGGATAATAGGTCTCATCAAGATCCGACTTACCATGATCATAGGGAAGTAATAAACTGACATTACCAATACTGCATATCAAAACACGGTAATGACTTGAGATTATTTTAAATCAAGAGACAAGGGGTCTCATCATGAGCCATTTTGTTGAATTAAGTTACGACCAAAGAATGACATTGTCAATTTTGGCGACCAAACCAAGACAACAACCTTTAAGTAGAAAAGATGAAATTTTTAAGAAAAATGATTTGTTTAGAAAATAGAGAAAAAAGAAGTAAGTATATGAATATGAATTTATCTCTAAAAATTGCAATCTTATCTAGATGAGATACTGAATCATTTCTGGTTAAAAGGTAACCCTGTCGAGGCTATGGACACTTGTTGGCAGCAGAGGCTCTACCTGTGACAAATGAGTACATCTAGAAGGTAATTTGCAAGAGACCCCTGCTTTATCTTTGAAACCAAGTAAACAATGTTGTAGACAAAGGAATTTTCATTTTGAAAAGGATAGTCAAATGGATGATAATTAGGTGGATTTTGTTTTCTTATCCAAATAAATGTTACTTATCTTAGATTTCATGTATTGCTCATTTTCTGAACTATCTTTATTTTGGAAGTTTTATAAATTTCAAAAAACTATCAAAGATAACTGGTTCTTCCAGCGAATTGACAGTTGTTGTGTTATTCAAAAACCCCCCCTTTTATTGATTTAATAGCTAATGTTCTATTATTAAATGGGGACCCTTTATTTAAAAAAACCCTCCAAGAAAAATTTAGCACTCAAGCGCTTTCTTTAAACTTTTAGAAATAAATCAAGATATCAAGTCAAAACCCTCTAAGACTAGCAATTATCGCCTTTTCGCATACTGCTGGACCAAGTGCGTTGAAGGGTTAATTAAAAAACAAAATCTGCGAATTGTTAAGGAATATGACCCAAATGGCATTGTTAAGGAATTAACTACTATGGTAAAATTAAAACAATTCACCCATGAAGAGGACGCCTTTGACGACCTCTTCTTATAGGTAGAAACATTTTCACAAGTTTTGCATATGGCATCACTACTTTTGACCCCAGAATATGTTAAGGCTTTCCATGTGTACAGGAAAAAGAGATTATTAAAGGTCCCATTGGACCTACTGCAGATGGAACCAATAAGGGAGCCAACTCCCACTGTAAGCTTGGAGGGAAACTCCAAAGAAAAATCTAAAGAAGAAACCCAAGAGAGGTCGACTCGTAAATCATAGCACTCAAAGAAACAGTGTCAAAATGGGGGAGGAAACACAAATAAAGAGTTTGAAAAAGACACAACTCAGAGTAGAGAGGAGACAATCGAGCAGGCCAAAGCAAAGAAACAAGCAAAGGTTGCTTCTACTTCAACTCAGTCAGGTAAAGCTCCAATCATTGACCTAGAAAAAGAATGGGAGAAGTTCAATAAAAAGCTCCACACAGACACAAACCCTGAGCAAACATATGAAATGCAAACTCCCAAGCAAACCCAGCATAAGGCAAATCCAGAAACAATAAGGGAAGGAGCTAGTGGCACTCAAAACATTGATATCATTCTTGCTATTCCTACTTTAAAAATTATCTTAAGAATTGAGGAAATACCTTCGTTAGATGTATTCATAGTCCTACCCACAAGGATGTGGTCAAAAGACAGAGGAAGAAAAGGAAGTTGAACACCATGGCTATTACAACTCTAGAAAATGAACCAATGGATATCGTATGGAAGGAATTTCTTATCGACCCATCTGAGAATCTCACAAAGCTATCGCAGTTTGCAGGAGCCTATGCCACAATGACCATTGACAAGGAAATAGATGTCCAAATTCCGCTGAGGGAAAATGAACAAAAAATTCTCCTGCTAGAACAACAATTAGCCCAAGAAAAATCCAATCAACAAGAAGAATTACAAGTAGCCCAACTCCTAAGAGAATTTGAACGGATGAGAATACAACACCAAACCAGCTTAGCAGAAAAGGATTCGCAGATACAAGCCATGATAGATAAACTTAAAGACAATCCACAAATCTACGAATTCATCAAAGAAGCACTCAGCCTTAATTCCTTACTAACACAGCAAAAAAAGTATTTTTCCAGAAAATCTCGCAAATAAATCCTTATTGCCTAACCAATGATAAATTAACAAACCAAGTTATTGATATCAGGTTTGAGTATAACAAAATCTACAAAAGGGTTTATGAATTTATCACTTGGCAAGAATCAGAGGATAGGAGAAAGGCTGACCTACCAAAGATGGAAGAGTCGCATAAAGATATTATGTTCACGAATTGGGATTCTCAGTTGAAACAGGCAGAAAGGGCAACAACAATAGCAACGACAGCAGCAAACAACATAATAGAAGCCATTAACGAAAATATTCATGGCTCCAATCTTGTCAAGGAGTCTGTACCAAGGTTTCTTTCGAATGTTAAACAGTTAGAGCAGTAGTGGAAATAGGTAGCACAGGAAAATGAGGCAATAAAACAGTTAAACAGGCTGAATTGGGAAGCATACTGGCAATTTCTAGTAAAACTACACAACTAGTGGATGACTCTAAGATGTTTAACAACCTCTACACAAAAGATGGTGCTAGCACTGACAGATGCCATATTTGCTGGGCGGTTAAAATCTGCAATCGGCCAACCGCCTCAGCTGAAGCCAATGATTGATATTTGCGACCTTAGAGATCAAGTTCAAAAGAACTAGTCATTAATTTATTTTTATTTTAGTTTTATTTTTTGCATATTCTGAGGAAGGCCGTTTGAAACCTCCTCAGCTATTTTTGTAATAATCTATTTTTAAGACATATAGTTTAGTATTTAAACCCCTCTCATGCATTTGGAGAGGGGTCCATAAATTTTATCAAAAACACTTTTCAAGGCATTACACTTCTGTACTTTTGAGGAGGTTTTGATGAAATGAATGGAACATGATCTATTTTTTACATATCTAGCATGCTCTATTGAAATGCAATTTTGTACTCGTAGAATGCATTGGACTACATGAGATTGGGTCAATATTGCTGAAGCACATGAGAAGGACTTATCATATATGGTAATTTTATCATATGATTATGTTTTATTGATGTATTAAGCAATGATTATTCTTTCAATTGTTTTGTATATCAAAGTCAAAATTATAGTTTCACATTATTTCACTTTTTTATGATGTTAGTTGTGATTCCATTTTGAATATGTGAACGATTTTTATATGCGATATATATTTTTAAATCTTTTGTCTAACTATTTATCCAAAACGATTATTGTTCAATGATTTAATTTCTTTTGGCAGTTGAATGATCTTTATTACCAATTGCTATAAGACATCATTGTAGATCGCATATCGTATTATTATTTTCGGGTATATTATAGTTAGATAATGTTATATTAAAGAGATATGCATGTGTTTAGTAGTTAGATTACAATACATTTAGCTTAGTTATTCCACATTACATCTTATATCATCCCACCAACATTATCAAATCTCTATGGGAAATTGGTCCCATTATCCCCAATCGGAGTCACTATACCAAACGAAAAAGGAGTTTATTTCAAGGTCCGGACCGGGGATTTTTCCCTCATGTTGTCGCAATGATTTCTGAGGCTTCAACATTTTGGTACTAGAAGGAGAGCCTAACTATGAATGGCAAGCAAATCTAAACTAGTAAGTCATTCTAAGAGTAAAACTCCCTCACCATCACCTCCAACTTCTCGGTTTTATTCTAAATCTACAAATCCTAGGCGAGAAGTTGTAAATAAATCCTTAGAATCCATTACTGTGATCCCAAAGAAATCAGAACAATTTTATTCTATAGAAACTCCTGAAGTGTAGTCTTTAATCCACAAATTGCACGAGATTTCTTTATCTCAAGAAGAATCTGAGTTATCCCAAGGTAGTGTTTCTTCTAAGTTTCCTTCCTCTCAAAGGTTAACTAGATCACAAAGTGAAAAATTTGGGATCCCCCCATTTGAATTCCCTCTACCAAACCGAAGGAAAACTAAGAAAATACACTCTGAAACTCATAGTGAGGTTCTCTCATTGTCACCTGAAATACCCTCATTCATTCCATCCACTTCATCACAAAATCAATCATCCACCTCACAACTCCAGATCGTCATTTACATTGGTACTAGAGCACAAGCATCCTCTACCCAATCACCTTCAACTACTCGAACATCTTCGTCTACACAGATACCCACGATGGATCAAATACCATGGAAAAATCCAGGAGTTGTTCGAATGGCAGGACCATTACACCCACTACCTACACATCCAATGAAATGGTTGCCAAAATTTAGTCCTGATGATGGTCTCCTTGCTGAAGAACACATAAACAACTTTATGTTGTCCATAAATCTGAATGTAGTGGTAGAAGAAGACGCAGTTGTAAGATTATTCCCTTATAATTTACAAGGATCAACATGATCATGGTATTTTTCATTACCATCTGGTTCCATTAATAGTTGGGATGCCTTTTAAGATCAGTTCCTAACCAAGTTTGGATATGACTGATCAACAACTACTCTTTTCAGTGATCTCTCCAACTTTAAAGTTGAACCTAGAGAACCAATTAAGGACTTCAATTCAAGTTTTAACAAGTTATTGAATAAGATCCCAATGACATCCAAGCCCAGTAATGAAGTCCAAAATGAATGGTACATTTCTGCTCTTCCCTCAAACGCAACTATTTTTGTCGATAGGGCTGGCAAACCAACTTTGGCAGAAAACATGAAAGAATCCATAGCTGTAGAAAAACGAATTTTAGCTTTAGAGAAAAAGAATGCATTAGAAGAAAAAAAATCTAAGAAGGTAACTTTTAGGGATGAATCCAAGAAAAAAGCGCCTAAAGATCCTTTTGATCTTGAGGGACTACAAAAAGTTCTTAAAACTATGTCCAATGAAATGGTTGACATCAAAAAACAAGTAGCTGAGACTTCTTCAAGGAAATCTTACAGACCTTACAAAATAAATCCTCCCTCTAATCCTAAGCCTCCAAATACAATATCAAATGCTGAATCAGATGTAGAGGATGAGGAAATATCAACAAATGAAGAACAAACTGATGACGAAAAAGTGGTTGAATTATAAGGAATGTGGGATTTTATCCTTCCTAATGAAGAAGCATAAGAAGAATTTCCTGTTGCGACCAGGAGTAGAAGCAATGTAGATTTTCCACAAACAAATCCAAAATAGAAAGCATCAACTCTAGCTCCCAAAGATAAAGCAACAGCTAAGAAATCTTCTCCAAAATCCACTGAAACCACTCCTCCTCAATCAAATTCTTCACCTTCAGCTAAAACCCTGCTAGTCTCTGATGAAATGGAATACAACATCATTGAAGATATGAAAAATACTAGGGAGAATATTACATTCCATGAGCTTAGCAAGTTAAAACATCAACCAAATCTATTGCTCAAACAACTAAAAGAAGTCCCTACTTCTCCTCTTCCCGTTGTTGTAATCTCACAGGCTGCTCAAGAAATGGGAAGGCCTCCTACTACCTCATTAGACAAAATCGGTTCAACTAATCTCGCTCTAATAGGAGGAAGATCCAAATCCCATACACTTCCATTTATTTTGACTTTTGAGATTTCCAATAAAAATCTACACAATTATTTAGTTGATTCTAGAGCTTCATCCAACATTCTACCAATAATAGTTTGTGCGAAATTGAATGCGGAGCCCCAAAAATCTATTGTTCACATCGTGCAGTTAGATCAATCTCAAGTCGAAGTTATAGGGGAACTCAATCAAGTCACTATTTGACTCTCATCAAACTCGAAAGAATGTCAAGTCATTGACATTCTTGTGGCTGATATCCCTAAATTCTACGACTTAATCCTTAGCAGAAACTGGTCAGAAAAGCTTCATGTCTATTTCGCAACTGACTGGTCCCACATGTGGTTTCCCTATAACGGTAAGCTGAATCAAATAAGGGTTGACCGGGAGAAACATCAAAAGTATATCATCACAAAGCTGGAGGGAGAAAATGAGCTCGTCGCATACAACAACAATATCATTGGAAATTATTCAGTTGGATCATTTCTAAGCAATTTTAATGCAAATACATCACCCTTCTTGGAAAATTTTGTTCTATCACAAGTCGAAAATTATTCTCAAACAAATTCTTCTAAGTGCATAAATTTTGTAGATAAACCTGTAGTTGAGTCTTTATTTTGGAAATTGTATTTTGATGGATCTAAATCTAACGATGGAGCTCGGGCAGGATGCATATTAGTTAGCCCAAAAGGGGAAAAAACTATGTTAGCATGCAAACTTGAATTCGGTTGCACAAATAACACTACCGCATATGAAGCATTAGTTCAAGGGCTGTATAAAGCCATCGACCTTGCTATCAAATATATTCAAGTATTGAGATTCATAAATGGTAACTAAATAGGTAAGGAATACTATACACTGTATCTCTGTACATTTGAAACATTATCAATCATTAGTCCAGGACCTCACCTCTCATTTTACAGCGTTCAATATTTTCCCCTATCCCAAGACTCCAAAATGCAAGTGTTGATCTTTTGGCTAATGTTGCATCCAAGCTCATTCCACTAGGAGATTATAGCATCGATCACTTTTCTATTGAATTAATTTTTAGGCCTTATATTCCCGACATTATCACCAATTGGCGAGTCTTTAATAATTATCCAAATATCATAAATTTTCTAACATCTAAAGGCTCTTATGATGACTGGATAATAGATGAAGATCAACATGACAACCATCTTAAGAAAGAAATAAGTCTAAATTCCATACCTAAATCTGTGGTTAAACTGGAATACTTATATGATCTTAAGAATAGGTTCAAGAAACCCACTAACTCAAAACTTCAAAGTTCAACTTTAAGGTTTGAATTAGTTAATCTTGGAATTGACCTTAAACCTCAAAATATCAATCTAGGACTTGGTCTTACACCAGATGAAAAATTAGCCTTTGTTCATTTGTTAAAGAAATACAAAAATGTCTTTGCTTAGAACTATGAAGATCTTAAGACACACGATACTTCCATCATTCAACATACCATTCCCATGATATCCATTGAAAAGCCCGTACAACAAAAGTTGAGAAAGTTTCATTCAAATTTAGAAAATCAGATCAAATTTGAATTGAATAAGCTTCTCAAAGCCAAAATAATTTTTCATGTTAGGAATCCAAGGTGGGTTTCTAACCTTGTTCAAGTCAGGAAAAAGAATGGTGATATTCGAATATATATAGACTTTCGTAATCTCAACAAAGATTTTCAGAATGACAACTTTCCATTACCTCCTATGGAACAGATACTGTAATCAATTGCAGGCTTAGAACTGTTGCCTTTTCTAGATGGATTTTCAGGTTATAAATGCTGGTGAAACATTTCAGAGAGCCATGGACATAGCTTTTGAAGGTTTGGTGAATAAATCAGTGGTAATTTATTTAGATGACATAACTGTGTATTGAAAAAAGCGCAGTAATCATTTAAAAGATTAAAAACAAATCTTTTAGCGTTGTCAGAGGTATGGAATTTCTCTCAATCCCAAGAAATCTTTCTTTACTTTGAGTGAAGGAAAGCTCCTTGGATTTATCATATCCAAAGAAGGAATACTTATTGATCCCGATAAGATAAGATAAATTTTTGAAATCTCTTTACCTTATAATAAAAAATTCATGCTATCTTTCCTAGGTCAAATAAATTTTGTCAAAAGATTTGTCCTTGACTTTTCATGAATTTTTTTACCCCTCCAATCTATGATTAAGAAAAAATGTGTTTTAAAATGGGGACATACCGAGCATGAAGCTTTTAATCTAATTAAACAAGTAATCATAAATTCTTCCTCTTTAGCAACTTTGAATTTTTCTAATCATTTCATTTTATATACCTTTCCTTCCGAGACATCATATGTAGCTATATTGACACGGGTCAATGATGACAAATCGAAGCACCAATTTCTTTTTTTTAGCTCCAATTTACAGGGGCTTAACTAAACTATTCAGACGTTGAAAAACAATCTTTCGCTATTTTCAAATCAATAAGGCATTTCAGACCCTTTCTTATCAAGACCCACACTAGGGTAGTAGTCCCATTCTCAAAGAGAAGTAGGCGAGAAAAGAGAAAATTAGGTAACAACACTCCAAGAATATGACATTGAGAGCATACCACCTAAAATTGTTAAAGGTCAAGGTTTTTGCAGAATGTTAGTAGGAGCATCCAACCTACTAACACTACAAGATTCAGGTGATGATATACAAATTTACGAGGTAAGCCTCAACGATACTGAATCTAAATACGTTGATATCATTTTTTTACTTAAAAAATGGATATGCCCCTACGCAACTAAGTTACAAAAGAAAAAGGGCTTTGAGGATAAAAGCTAAGCAATATGAAATCATCAATGATGTGTTGTTTAGGAAAAAATATGATTCTATTTTTCTTAGATGCCTTGAAAAATCTGAGACAGAAAAGGTTTTGCAAGAACTCTATTGTGGACCAGTTGCTAGACATTTTGGAGGAAACACAACAGCACATAAAATCCTGCATGTTAGCTATTATTGTCCAACCTTATTCAAAGATGCACATGAATATGTAAGGAAATGTAAAATTTGTCAAACAACTATTGGAAGACAAAGGAAACCCACATTACCATTGCAACCAGTCAACATTGAACAACCATTTGAACAATGGGGACTAGACGTAATATGTGAGATTGTTCCTCACTCTTCAACGCATCATAGATATATCCTTACATCAACAGATTACTTCACAAAATGGGTGGAAACAATTCCAATTGAGGTAGCCAATTCTGAAAACATCATTGAATTTATTGACCAATTTATTATTACCAGATTTGGCATACCAATTGCCCTCATGTTTGACAATGCATCTTATTTCACAGGTAATGCTATGCCATAATTTTCTCCTAAAAGAGGTTTTAAACTTAAATATTCTGCTAACTATTATCCTTAGGGAAATGGTTTGGTCGAATCTACAAACACAAATATCATAATAATCATAAAACGAACCGTTGATCAAGGTCAGAAAAACTGACACAAATCTTTAACATTTTCTCTATGGGCAGATCGAATAACACAGAAGGCCTCAATAGGCACTTCTCCTTTTAAATTGGTCTATGGGAAAGAGGTTGTTCTCCCTACAAATGTAATTATTCCCTCTCTAACCTTTGTTCAATTTATTGAATAAACTCCTTACTCTTCTATGCAATTAAGGCAATCACAAATCCTCAAGCTTGAAGAAGAAAGAGACAAAGCCAAAATCACACACGCACATCAACAACAATTAGTTAAATCTTCATTTTATGCAAATTTTGTAAGTCTTAAATCCTTTCAGCTTGGAAACCTTGTATTGAAGTGGGATAAAGCACACAAGGAAAAAGGTAAGCATACCAAATTCCAAAGAATGTGGCTTGGCCCATTTCAGATTGTGGAGCAAATCGGCCCATCCACCCTTTTACTACAAGATTTATCAGGCAAGAGAGATTCTCTACCTGTTAATGGGCAGATTTTGATGAGATGTTTTTCATAGAAGATAACCTCTTCTAACTGTTGTACACTATTACCTTTACTTTTTCTCAGAAAATAAAAGTTAAATAGCCTTTACTTTTTTCCTTTACAATAATAATCTCTTTTATATTTTGACTTTTCGCTTGTATAATTAGAGATTGTTGAGAAGATAATTTTCACATTTGAAACATAAGCTAAGTTCTATTACTCTGAACCCTGCTTGTTTTCCACCAAAATTACTTGTCCTTTGCAAAACTTAAACTTTATAAAGAAACATTTGTTCTACTATCAGTCAAGAAAAGTATTTATAACAAAGCAAAGACTCTCTGCAAAAAAGCATCTTTAACTCTATAATTGTCATCCAAGAACTCTTAATAAGTCAATGGTTCTCCCCATATAGTAAACTTTTCTCTTTTTAGAGTGTAATTCTAAAATATACTTAAACTTAAAGGATAAGAGGTCTCATCAAGAGTTGACTTACCATGATCATAGGGAAGTAATAAACTGACATTACCAATACTGCATGTCAAAAAGGGTAATGTCTTGAGATTATTTTAAATCAAGAGACAAGGGGTCTCATCACGAGCCAACTTGTCCAATTAAGTTACAACTAGTGAATGACATTGTCAATTTTCATCACCAAACCAAGACAACGACCTTTAAGTAGAAAAAATGAAATTTTTAAGAAAAATAAATTGTTTAGAAAAGAAAGAAAAAGAAGTAAGTATATGAATCTGAATTTATCTATAAAAATTGCAATCTTATTTGGATGGGATACTGAATCATTGTTGGTTAAAAGGTAACCCTATCGAGGCTATGGATGCCTGTTGGCAACAAAGACTCTACTTGTGACAAATGAGTAGATCTAAAAGCTAATTTGTAAGAGCCCCCTACTTTATCTTTAAAACCAATTAAAGTCTGATGTAGACAAAGGAATTTTCATTTTGAAAAGGATAATCAAATGGGCGATAATTAGGTGGATTTTGTTTTCTTATTCAGAGAAATGTTACTTATCTTAGATTTCATATATTTCCCATTTTTTGAGCTATCTTTATTTTGGAAGTTTTAGAAATTTCAAAAAACTATTAGAGATAATTGATTCTTCCAGCAAATCACCGATTGTTGTGTTATTCAACGACCCTGAAAGATGTTAAGGCTTTCCATGTGTATAGGATAAAGAGATTATTAAAGGTCCCATTGGACCTACTATAGATTGAACCAATAAGGGAGCCAACTCCCAGCGTAAACTTGGAGGGAAGCTCCAAAGAAAACTCTGAAGAAGAAACCCAAGATAGGTCGACTCGTGAGTCAAAGAACTCAGAGAAGCAGTCTCAAAATGGGGAAGGAAACATAAATAAAGAGTCTGAAAAAGACACAGCTCAAGGTATAGAGGAGACGACCGAGTTGGTCAAAGCAAAGAAACAAGCAGAGGTTTCTTCTACTTCAATTCAGTCAGGTAAGGATCCAATCATTGACTTAGAACAAGAATGTGAGCAGTTCAATAAAAAGCTCCACACAGACACGAACCCTGAGCAAAAATCTAAAATGCAAACTCCCAAGAAAACCCAGCATAAGGAAAATCCAGAAACAATAGGGGAAGGAGCTACAGGCACTCAAGACATTGAGATCATTCCTGTTAGTCCTACTTAAAAAATTATCTTAAGAATTGAGGAAATACCTCCGTTAGATGTATTCTAAATTCCTGCCTACAAGGTTGTAGTCAAAATTTAAAGGAAGAAACGGAAACTAGACACCATGGCTGTTACAACTCCAGAAAATGAACCAATGGATATCGTATGGAAGGAATCGCCTATCGACCCATTTGAGAATCTCACAAAGCCGTTGCAATTCGCAAGAGCCTAGCCATAGTGGCCATCGATAAGGCAACAAAGGTCCAAATTTTGATGAAGGAAAAGGAACAAAAATTATTGCTGCTAGAACAACAATTAGCCCAAGAAAAATCCAATCAACAAGCAGAATTATAAGTAGTCGAGCTCCAAATCAAATTCGAACAGATGAGAATACAACACCAAGCCATCTTAGTAGAAAAGGATTCGAAAATACAAGCCATGGTAGATAAACTTAAAGACAATCCGAAAATCGACAAATTCATCAAAGAAGCACTTAGCCTCAATTCCTTACTAATGTAGAAAAAGGAAGTATTTTGCTAGAAAATCTCGCAGATAAATCCTTATTGCGAGACCAGTGATAAATTAAAAAAAAATGTTATTGATATGAGGTTTGAGTATGACGAAATCCACAAAAGGATTTCTGAATTTATCACCTAGAAAGAATCAGAGGATGGGAGAAAGGCTGACCTACCAAAGCTGGAAGATTCGCATAAAGATATTTTGTTCACAGATTGGGATTCTCGGTTGAAACAAGCAGAAAGGGAAAAATCAATAGTAGCGACAGCAACAAAAAGCATAATAGAAGCCATTAACAAAAGTCTTCATGGCACCAATCTTGTCAAGGAGTGTGTACCAGGGTTTCTTCTGAATGTTAAATAGCTAGAGCAACAGTGGAAACAGGCAGCATAGGAAAAGGAGGAGGCAATCAAACATTTAAAAAGGATGAATTGGGAAGCATACGGGAAGTTTCTAGTAAAACCACACAATGAGTGGATGACTCTAAGATGTTTAACAACCTCTACACAAAAGATGGTGCCAAAACTGACATATGCCATATTCACTGGGCAATTAAAATATGCAATCGGGCAACCGCCTCAGCTCAAGCCAATGACTGATATTTGCAACCTTAGAGATCAAGTTCAAAGGAATTAGTCATTAATTATTTTTCTTTTAGTTTTATTTTTGCATATTCTGAGGAAAGTTGTTTGAAACCTCCTTAGTTACTTTTGTAATAATCTATTTTTAAGACATATAGTTTAGTATTTAAACCCCTCTCATGCATTTAGAGAGGGGTCCAGAAATTTTATCAAAAAAACTTTTCAAGACATTACACTTATGTACTTTTGAGGAGGTTTTGATGTGATGAATGGAACATATTTTTTACATATCTAGCATGCTCTACTGAGATGCACTTTTGTACTCTTAGAATGCATTAGATTGAATGAGATTGGGTCAATATTGCTGAAGCACATGAGCATGACTTATCATATATGGTACTTTTATCGTATGATTATGTTTTATTGATGTATTAAACAATGATTCTTCTTTCAATTGTTTTGTATATCAAATTCAGAATTATAGTTTCGCATTATTGCACTTTTGTATGATGTTAGCTCTGATTCCATTTTGAATACATGAACGATTTTTATATGTAATATATATTTCTAAATCGTTTTGTCTAACTATTTATCCAAAATGATTATTGTTAAACGATTTAATTTCTTTTTGCAATTGAATGATCTTTATTACCAATTGCTGTAAGACATCATTGTAGATCACATATCGTATTATTATTCCCAGGTATATAGTAGTTAGATAATGTTAGATTAAAGAGATATGCATGTGTTTAGTAGTTAGATTAGATTACATTTAGCTTAGTTGTTCCACGTTACATCATATATCATCCCACCAACATTATCAAATCTCTATGGGAAACTGGTCCCATTATCCCTAGTCGGAGCCGTTATACCAAATGGAAAAGGAGTTGCTTTCAAGGTCTGAACCTGGTGGTTTTCCTCCATGTTGTCACAACGATTTTCGAGGCTTCAACATTTTGATGCTAGAAGGAGGGCCTAACTATGAATGGCAAGAAAATCTAAATCAGTAAGCCATTCTAAGAGTAAAACTCCCTCACCATCACCTCCAACTTCTTGGTCACATTCTAAATCCCCAAATCCCAGGCGAGAAGTTGTAAAGAAATCCCTAGAATCCACCAATGTGACCCCAAAGAAATCAGATCAATTTTCTTCTATAGAAACTACTGAAGTGCAGTCTTTAATCCATAAACTGCATGGGATTTCTTTATCTCAAGAAGAATTTGAGTTATCCCAAGCTAGTGTTTCTTTTCAGTTTCCTTCCTCTCAAAGGTTAACTAGATCACAGAGCGAAAATTTTGGGATCCCCCCATTTGAATTCCCTCTACCAAACCGAAGGAAAACTAAGAAAACAAACTCTGAAGCTCATAGTAAGGTTCTCTCATCATCACCTGAAAAACCCTCATTCATTTAATCCACTTCATGACAAAATCAATCATCCACCTCACAACTCTAGATCGTGATTTAAACTGGTACTAGATAAAGCAACAAGTAAAAAATCTTCCCCCAAATCCACTCAAACCACTCCTCCTTAATCAAATTCTTCACCTTCAACTAAAACCCTGCTAGTCTCTGATGAAATGGAATACAACATCATTGAAGATATGAAAAGGACTAGGGCGAATATTACATTCTATGAGATTAGCAAGTTAAAACATCAACATAATCTATTGCTCAAGGAACTAAATGCAATGCCCACTTCTCCTCTTCCCGCTACTGTAATCTCACAGGTTTCTCAAGAAATGGGAAGGCCTCCTACTACCTCATTAGACAAAATTGGTTCAAATGATATCACTCTAATAGGAGGAAGATCCAAATCCCATACACCTCCATTTCTTTTGACTTTTGAAGTTTTCAATAAAAATCTACACAATTGTTTAGTTGATTCTAGAGCTTCATCCAATATTCTACCAAAAACAGTTTGTGTGAAATTAAATGTGGAGCCCCAAAAATTTGTTGTTCACATCGTGTAGTTAGATCGATCTCAATTCAAATCTATAGGGGAACTCAATCAAGTCACTATTCGAATCTCATCAAGCCCAAAAGTATGTCAAGTCATTGACATTCTTGTGGCTTATATCTTGGAATTCTACGGCTTAATCCTAAGCAGAGATTGATTAGAAAAGCTTCATGACTATTTTGCAATCGACTGGTCCCACATGTGGCTTCCCTATAACGGTAAGTCGAATCAAATAAGGGTTGACCGAGAGAAACATCAAAAGTATATTGTCATAGAGGTGGAGGGGGAAAATGAGTCCGTCGCATACAACAACAATATCATTGGAAATTATTCAGTGGAATCATTTCTAGGAAATTTTAATGCAAATACATCACCCTTCTTGGAAAATTTTGTTATATCACAAGTCGAAAATTATTCTCAAACAAATTCTTCTAACTACATAAATTTGTAGATAAACCTGTAGTTGAGTCTTTATTTTGGAAATTATATTTTGATGGATCTAAATCTAATGATGGAGCTGGTGCAGGATGCATATTAGTTAGCCCACATGGGGAAAAACTATGTTAGCAGGCAGACTTGAACTCGAATGCACAAATAACACTGCCGAATATGAAGCATTAGTTCAAGGGTTGTATAAAGCCATCAACCTTGATATCAAATATCTTTAAGTGTTTGGAGATTCAGAAATTGTAATGAAACATGTAATGAATACTATACACAATCTCTCTGGACATTTGAAACATTATCAATCATTAGTCTAGGACCTCACCTCTTATTTTACAACGTTCAACATTTCCCTTATCCCAAGACTCCAAAATGAAAGTGCCGATCTTTTGCCTTGTTGCATCCAAGCTCATTGCACAAGGAGATTATAGTCCCGATCACTTTTCTATTGAATTAATTTTTAGGCCTTCTATTCCCGACAATATCACCAATTGGCGAGTCTTTAATAATGATCCAGATATCATAAATTTTCTAACACTTGAAGGCTTTTACGATGACTAGATAATAGATGAAGATCAACATGGCAGCCACCTTAAGTAAGAAGTATCTCCAAATTCCACACCTAAATCTGTGGTTAAGCTGGAATAGTTATATGATCATAAAGACAGTTTCAAGAAACCCACTAACTCAAAAATTCATAGTTCAACTTTGAGGTTTGAATTAGTTAATCTTGAAACTGGCCTTAAGCCTCAAAATATCAATCTAGGACTTGGTCTTACACAAGATGAAAGATTAGCCTTTGTTCATTTGTTAAAAAAATACAAAAATGTCTTTGCTCGAAACTATGAAGATCTTAAGACGTACGATACTTCCATCATTCAACATACCATTCCCATGATATCTGATGAAAATCCTATACAATAGAAGTTGAGAAAGATTCATTCGAATTTAGAAAATTAGATCAAATCTTAATTGAAAAAGCTTGTCAAAGATAAAATAATTTTTTTTGTTAGGCATTCAAGGTGGGTTTTTAACCTTGTTCCAGCCATGAAAAAGAATGGTGATATTCGAATATGTATAGACTTTTGCAATCTCAACAAAGCTTGTCAAAAGGACAACTTTCCATTACCTCCTATAGAACAGATATTGCAATCAGTTGCAGGCTTAGAACTGATGCCTTTTCTAGATGGATTTTCAGGTTACAATCAGATTCTCATACATCCAAATGACTAGCTAAAGACCACGTTTCGAACCAAATGGGGTACCTATTCTTGTCAAAAGTTGCCACTTGGGTTAATAAATGCTGGTGCAACATTTCAGAGAGCCATGGACATATCTTTCAAAGGTTTGGTGAATACCTCAATGGTAATTTATTTACATGACATAAATGTGTATTAAAAAAAGTGCAATAATCATTTAAAAGATTTATAACAAATATTTGAGCGTTGTCAGAGGTATGGAATTTCTCTCAATCCCAAGAAATATTTCTTTGCTTTAAGTGAAGGAAAGCTCCTTCGATTTATTGTATCCAATGAAGGAATTCTTATTGATCCTGATAGGATAAGAGAAATTTTTGAAATCTCTTTACTTTATAATAAAAAATCCATGCAATCTTTCCTAGGTCAAATAAATTTTGTCAAAATATTTCTCCATGACTTTTCACAAATTGTTTTACCCCTCCAATCTATGATTAAGAAAAAATATGTTTTTAAATGGGGGCATACCAAACATGAAGATTTTAATCTAATTAAACAAGAAATCATAAATGCTCCCTCTTTAGCAACTCCGATTTTTTCTAATCATTTCATTTTATATGTCTTTTCTTCTGAGACATCATTTGCAGCTATATTGGCACAGGTCAATGATGACAAAAACAAAGCACCAATTTCTTTTTTTAGCTCCAATTTGCAGGAAGCTGAATTAAATTATTCAAATGTTGAAAAACAAACTTTCGTTGTTTTCAAATCAATAAAGCATTTCAGACCCTTTCTTCTCAAGACTCAAAGTAAGGTAGTAGTCCCATTCTCAGCAGTGAGAAATTTACTAATGCAAAGAGAAGAAGACGAGAAAAGAGCAAATTGGATAACAACACTACAAGAATATGACATTGAGATCAGACTGGCTAAAATTGTTAAAGGTCAAGGTTTTTGCAAAATGTTAGCAGGAGCATCCAACTTACCAACACTAAAAGATTCAGGTGATGATATACAAATTTAAGAGGTAAGCCTCAATGATACTATATCTAAATACGTCGATATCATCTTTTACTTAAAAAATGGATATGCCCCTATGCAACCAAGTTACAAAATAAAAAGGGCTCTGAGGATAAAAGCTAAGAAATATGAAATCATCAATGGTTTGTTGTTTAGGAAAAATTATGATTCTGTTTTTCTTAGACGCCTTGAAAAGTCTAAGGTAGAAAAGGTTTTGCAGGAACTCTATGATGGACCAACTGGTGGAAATTTTGCAGGAGACACAACAACACATAAAATCCTCCATGCGGGCTATTATTGGCCAACCTTATTCAAACAGTTGCTAGAAGAGAGAGGAAACCCACATTACCATTGCAGCCGGTCAACATTGAAAAACCATTTGAACAATGGGGACTAGACATAATAGGTGAGATTGTTCTTCACTCTTCAAAGCAACATAGATATATCCTTACAACAATTGATTACTTCACAAAATGGGTGGAAGCGATTCTACTTAAGGTAGCCAATTTTGAAAACATCGTTGAATTTATTGACCAGTTTATTATTACCATATTTGGCCTACCAACTACCCTCATGTTTGACAATGCACCTTATTTCATAGGCAATGCTATGATAGAATTTGCTCTTAAAAGAGGTTTTAAACTTAAATATTATGCTAACTATTATTCTTAGGGAAATGGTTTGGCTGAATCTACAAACAAAAATCTCATAAGAATCATCAAACGAACTGTTGATCAAGGTCAGAAAAACTGGGACAAATCTTTAACATTTGCTCTATGGGAAGATCAAATAACACATAAGGCCTCAATAAGCACTTCTCATTTTAATTTGGTCTATGGGACAGAGGTTGTTCTCCCTACAAATCTAGTTATTCCTTCTCTAGAACCGGTTCAATTTATTGAACAAACTTCTTCCTCTTCTATGCAATTAAGGCAATCACAAATCCTCAAACTCGAAGAAGAAAGAGACAACGAAAATCACACATGCACATCATCAACAATTAGTTAAATCTTCATTTGATGAAAATTCTGTAAGTCCTAAATCCTTTCAGCTCAGAGACCTTGTATTGAAGTGGGATAAAGCACACGAGGAAAAAAGTAAGCATACCAAATTCTAAAGTATGTGGCTTGGCCCATTTTAGATTGCGGAGCAAATCGCCCCATCCACCTTTTTACTACAAGATTTATTAGGCAAGAGAGATTCTCTATTTGTTAATCGATAGATTTTGAAGAAATATTTTTCATAGAAGACAACCTCTTCTGTCCCTTGTACACTATTGCCTTTATTTTTTCTCAGAAAATAAAAGTTAAATAGCATTTACTTTTGGCCTTTACAATAATAATATCTTTTATATTTTGACTTTTCACTTGTATAAGTAGAGATTGTTGAGAAGATAATTTTCACATTTGAAACATACGCTAAGTTCTATTACTCTGAAACCTGCTTGTTTTCCACCAAAAGTACTTGTCCTTTGCAAAACCTCAACTTTATAAAGAAACCTTTGTTCTACCATCAGTCAAGAAAAGTATCCATAACAAAGCAAAGACTGTCTGCAGACAAGCATCTTTATCTCTATAATTGTCATCCAGAAACTCTAAAGGAGTCAATGATTCTCCTTATTTGGAAAACTCTTCTCTTTTTAGATTGTAATTCTAAAATATACTTAAACTTAAAGGATAAGAGGTCTCATCAAGAGTCGGCTTACCATGATCATAGGGAAGTAATAAACTCGCATTACCAATACTGCATATCAAAATAGGGTACTGGTTTGAGATTATTTTAAATCAAGAGACAAGGGGTCTCATCACAAGGAAACTTGTTCAATTAAGTTACAACCAGTGAATGGCATTGTCAATTTTGGCCACCAAACCAAGACAACGACCTTTAAATAGAAAAAATGAAATATTTAAGAAAAATAAATTGTTTAGAAAAGAAAGAAAAAGGAAGTATGTTTATGAATCTAAATTTATCTCTAAAAATTGCATTCTTATCTGGATGGGATACTAAATCATGTTGGTTAAAAGGTAACCCTGCCGAGGCTATGGATGTCTGTTCGCAACAGAGGCTCTACTTGTGACAAATGAATACATCTAAAAGCTAATTTGCAAGAACCCCCTGATTTATCTTTCAAACCAAGTAAAGACTGATGTAGACAAAGGAATTTTCATTTTGAAAAGGATAATCAAATGAATGATAATTAGGTGGATTTTGCTTTCTTATTTAGAGAAATGTTACTTATCTTAGATTTCATGTATTTCCCATTTTATGAATTATCTTTATTTTGGAAGTTTTAGAAATTTCAAAAATCTATCAGAGATCACTGGTTCTTCCAACGAATCGCAAATTGTTGTGCTATTCAACAACCACCCCCCCCCCCCCCCCCCCCATCCCCCATTTATTGATTTAATAGATAATGTTCTATTATTAAATGGGGACCCTTTATTAAAAAAAACCCTCCAAGAAAAATTTATCACTTAGTCACTTACCTTGAAACTTTTAGAAATAAATCAAGATATCAAGTCAAAACCCCCCAAGACTAGCAATTCTCACTTTTTCTCATACTGTTGGGCCAGGTGCATTGAAGGGTTAATTAACAAACAAAATCCACAAATTGTGACAGAATGAATCACCGGATTTAACTTAGACATCATTAGACTTTTCATAAAAACTAAGACTTAAGGTATTTCCTATAAAATGAAGCACTTATCGTAATCGCATATCGGCAATCACGAAGGACCCAACTCGCAAAGTATCTCGTAACATGCGAGATGCAATATTGCAATAGAACGATTCAACCTTATCGCATCGCTTCAATTTAATTAAAAGTTGAATCTTATGAACTGTGCGAGCTTGTGAAGTGTGATAAAACCCAGACCCGATAGAAACAAATGTTATAAAATGTAAGTTAAGTCTGACACGTAGTGAAAAGCACTTTATGAAATAATTACTCATTTGGGAAAACTATGCTCTAAACAATAAAGAATATGCCACTTATCTCGCATCTCGCATCCCGCAGAATATTAAAAAACTCTAGGAAAGTGCACAACCAAAATTGCGATAGTGCGATAATCTTATCGCAATCGTAAAATCGGCGTTCTCGCAATTCAAACTTGCCACCTTAAAGTTTTTTCTTCCCATTTGTGATGCAATAGTTTAATGAGTAATAAAGGCAATGATAAGAAGCCTTAGTGGCTATTTAATAAGTTTAATGGCATTTATGTTAAAGAGCGGCTCGATGTGATACTATATCTTTTCATTTGCGTTTTAAATAAAAGCTCCTATCTTGTCACCTTTTTGAGGTTAATTGTATCATTTATTCTCACTGTCATTCTCACTTGTGTTTATCTAATAACTTCCATTTTGCTCCATTTCAGGAAAACTCCGCAGAGAACATTGTTAGAAACAATGGTGAAGAAGGGAAAGGAAATTGCATATGAGAAATTAGAAATGGTGCTGCTTTTCTTTGATACCACATGCAACAAGCACAGAGGAACTTCGACATGGGAGGCCATGTACAACTTGTTAGAAGAAGAGCAGCCAAGGCCACTAGTAACAAAGGCCACGATAGATGCTCAGGAGTCATCTGACGCCTTCTATTTTGAAACAACATGTTCATTCCTGCACCGAATAGCTGTGAGACCAAAAATAATATCATACAAAGATATGGTCAAATGGGTAATTGACGAGGTAGACATCACAGACACAACATTCAAGAATCAAAGGCAAGAGGCCATGGGGTCTTTCTTAGTGGACAACTTACGACTAATGTACCAATTACCAGAGTTGCAAAAGCTCTACAACAAACAGTTCCTTGAGAAATTCGGTAAAGAAAATGAGGACCCATCATACGTCACACAGACCTGGAAATCAAGCAAAGGCAAGCTCAAACAAGATAAAACCGGTATGTACTCAACGACATCCATTTCTCCCCCTCATAGTTTCGCAGCAACAATAATATGTAGGTTATTCAGTAGACCCGATAGCACCAAGTTTTCCATGGAATGGATCTCATTCATAGATGCAATAGTGAATACAACAATTATGAACTGGGCTCAAATTTTATCAGACAATTTGGGAAAGGCCATTATAGAATATAAAAGGAAAAGAAGTTATTCTTTAAGGATTTTTTCCCCTTTATTCATGAGTGATTTTGTTATGGATGCAATCTATTTTTGTTCTCAATTTCCCAATATGGGATGGAAGTGGACTGTACAAAACCCGCTTCCCATCCATATATACTATAAGATTTTGTGGGAATCTCAATTCCACCCCCATTTTTATAAAATTTGTCAAGGGATTATGCTACCCATTCATAGAGAAGTGTACGACAGAACCGCCCCTAGGTTTTCTGAAGAGGCCGAAGTAGATATCAAAGAAACATTAACCTATCAGAGTTTTTGGGAGCATTGTTTCACCGCATGTCCTTCCATATTATATCCTCGAAAAACTAATAGCCAGAGAAATAACCTACCAAATAGCAGGGGTAGGAAGATTAAGTAGAGGAATGAAAGAGCAGAAGAAGGCCATTCGGTCTACATTCCCATTACAATGTGGTGCTTTTGCACTGTACGATTATGGACATGCATTAAAAGAAGCATATATTATTATGTTTATGAAATTAGCTACAGTTCTGGGAAGGCAATATGACCCAAATGGCACTGTTAAGGAATTTACTACTATGGTAAAAGTAAAACAATTCACCCATGAAGAGGACGCCTTTGATGACCTCGTCCTACAGGCAGAAACATTTTCACAAGTTTTGCATATGGAATCACTGCTTTTGACCTCGAAAGATGTTAAGGATTTCCATGTGTACAAGAAAAAGAGATTATTAAAGGTCCCATTGGACCTACTGCAAATTGAACCAATAAGGGAGCCAACTCCCAATGTAAGCTGGGAGGGAAGCTCCGAAGAAAACTTTGAAGAAGAAACCCAAGATAGGTCAACTCATCAGTCAGAGCACTTAGAGTAGTAGTCTCAAAATGGGGGAGGAAACACAAATAAAGAGTTTGAAAAAGAGACAGCTCAAAGTACAGAGGAGATGGACGAGCAGGCCAAAGAAAATAAACGAGCAGAGGTTGATTCTACTCCAAATGAGTCAGGTAAAGATCCAATCATTGACTTGGAACAAGAATGGGAGTAATTCAATAAAAAGATCCACATAGACACAAACATTAAGAAAACATCTGAAATGCAGACTCCCAAGCAAACAAGCATAAGGAAAATCCAGAAACAACAGGGGAAGGAGCTGTAGGCACTCAGGAGATTGAGATCATTCTTGTTATTCCTACTTCAGAAATTATCTTAAGAATTGAGGAAATACCTCCGTTAGATGTATTCTACAGTCCTACCCATAAGGTTGTACTCAAAAGACAAAGGAAGAAAAGGAAACTAGACACCATGGCTGTTACAAATCCAAAAAAATAACCAATGGATATTGTATGGAAGGACTCGCCTATCAACCCATCTAAGAATCTCACAAAGTTGTCGCAGTTCGCAGGAGCCTATGCCACAACGACCATCGACAAGGCAACAGAGGTCCAAATGTTGTTGAAGGAAAAGGAACAAAAAATTCTATTGCTAGAACAACAATTAGCCCAAGAAAAATCCAATCAACAAGCAGAATTACAAGTAGCCCAGCTCCAAAGAGAATTCGAACAGATGAGAATACAACACCAAGCCAGCTTAGCAGAAAAGGATTCGCAAATACAAGCCATGATAGATAAACTTAAAGGCAATCTGCAAATCGACGAATTTATCAAAGAATCACTCGACCTCAATTCCTTACTAATGCAGCAAAAGGAAGTATTTTTCCAGAAAATCTCGCAAATAAATCCTTATTGCAAGACCAGTTATAAATTAACAAACCAAGTTATCGATATGAGTTTTGAGTATGTCGAAATCCACAAAAGGGTTTCTGAATTTATCACCTGGAAAGAATTAGAGGATGGGAGAAAGGCTGACCTACCAAAGCTGGAAGAGTTGCATAAAGATATTTTGTTCATAGATTGGGATTCTCTGTTGAAACAAGCAGAAAGGGCAAAAGCAATAGCAGTGACATCAACAAACAACATAATAGAAGCCATTAACGACAATGTTCATGGTGCCAATCTTGTCAAGGAGTGTGTCCCAGGGTTTCTTCTGAATGTTAAACAGCCAGAGCAGCAGTGGAAACAGGGAGCGCAAGAAAAGGAGGAGACAATCAAACAGTTAAACAAGGTGAATTGGGAAGCATACTGGCAGTTTCTAGTAAAACCACACAACCAGTGGATGCTTCTAAGATGTTTAACAACCTATACATAAAATATGGTGCCAACATTGATAGATGCCATATTTGCTAGGCAGTTAAAATTTGCAATCAGCCAACTGCCTCAGCTCAAGCCAATGACTGATATTTGTGACTTTAGAGATCAAGTTCAAATGAATTAGTCATTAATTTACTTTTCTTTTAGTTTTATTCTTTTCTGAGGAAGGTTGTTTGAAACCTTCTCAACTATTTTTGTAATAATCTATTTTTAAGACATATAGTTTAGTATTTAAACCCCTCATGCATTTAGAGAGGGGTCCAAATTTTTTATCAAAAACACTTTTCAAGACATTACACTTCTGTACTTTCGAGGAGGTTTTGATGAAATGAATGGAACATGACCTATTTTTTACATATCTAGCATGCTCTACTGAAATGCACTTGTGTACTCTTAGAATGTGTGGGATTGAATGAGATTGGGTCAATATTGTTGAAACTCATGAGAAAGACTTATCATATATGGTACTTTTATTGTATGACTATGTTTTATTGATGTATTAAGCAATAATTCTTCTTTCAATTGTTTTTTATATCAATGCCAGAATTATAGTTTCGCATTATTTCACTTTTGTATGATGTTAACTCTGATTCCATTTTGAATACATGAACAATTTTTATATGTGATATATCTTTCTAAATATTTTTGTTTAACTATTTATCCAAAACGATTATTGTTAAATGATTTAACTTCTTTTTGAAGTTGAATGATCTTTATTACCAATTGATGTAAGACATTATTTTAGATCGCATATCATATTATTATTCCCGGGTATATTATATTTAGATAATGTTAGATTAAAGAGATATGCATGTGTTTAGTAGTTATATTAGATTACATTTAGCTTAGTTATTCCATGTTACATCTTATATCATCCCACCAACATTATCAAATCTCTCTGGGAAACTGGTCCCGTTATCCCCAGTCGGAGCCACTATACCAAATGGAAAAGGAGCTGCTTTCAAGGTCCAAATCGGGTGGTTCCCCCATGTTGTTGCAACAATTTTGAGGCTTCAACGGGTATCAAGAAAACATGTTTTTAAATTACAACACATAGAATTAGTATTATCTTCTCCATCTGAAAATCCTTCTTCAAGCAATCAAATCATATTTACTAAGTTTATATAGATGAAGAAGAATAATGAAGCTTTAAAATTGGCCACTTATTCACAATTTTTGAAGTGAACTTTGTCTACTCAGAACAAATTGATGTCTGCATTAGATCCTATAAAAGGAAATTTTCAGTTAGCTTTCCTAGAGCCACAGGTTCCAGTTCCAAAGTTTGTTGAGGACTATAAAACTTCACAGTTCTCTTTTGATACAAAACAAATTCACCCTATAAATCAAATAGATTTGCATAAACAAATTGGTGAATTAATCTATTCTATTTGACAAGTTTTGCTATGAATGTTTCTAAATTGTACATTTCTTTAAACAAAATGATCTCTAAACTTAAGATGGAAAGGATGTCATCCCATGCCAAAGATACTAAGATTAAATATTTAGAAGATCTTGTTATTAAATTGGGTTTGGATCCACAGGATATTGATGTTGCAAATGAAGTTATTAAGAAATATGCTAACATCCAGGCCTTGAGGAAAAGATTGAAATTGCCTACTATAGATCATCCACAAGCTCAAGAAGTAGGAGATTTAGGGAAAGAAAAGGAATATTTATTATCTATTATAATTCAATAAAATTTACAAATACAGAACATGGATTCAAATGTGGATAAGTTGTTAAAAGAGAAAGAACAAGCTAGCAGCGTAGTGATTCCAGTAGTGGAGACAGGTTCAACAAGGGATGAGACTACAGAGAGATTGTCTGAAGCACTATCTTCTCTTAGCCTCAAGAATGTTGAAATTGACAAACTAAAAGAAGAGCTGGATAGAGAATAACATAATAAAATCAAGTCAGATAATGCTTTATTAGTGGACATACAAAAGTCTTCAAGTTTACAAAAACAATTAGAGAATTATTTGAGCAATTCTAATAATGTTCTGTGTTTGTCACAAGCCACAGAAAAAATATGGATGGAGATCATGTCCTCTATGTCTGACATTTGATCTTCTATTGAGATTATTGTAGACCAAGAGGAATTGCTAGAAAGGGAAAAATAAGCTATTGATGAAATCAAAATGGAAATGGGAAACAAAGTTGGACAAGAAAGTCAAATCATTAAAGCTTTAAACACAAAGTCCATAGAAGAGATTGAAGAATTAGGAATTGAAGACATGAACAAAATCAATAATTCAGAGCAGAAAAGTTCTAATGAATAAAACCATGATGCTAAAGACAAAGGAAAAATGTGAAAATTTACAAGTACAAATTAATAAGTTCTACAAGAAATTTTCTATTTTGCAGCATAGGGGTCTTCCATCCTTCAATAATGGACAAGGTCAAATGGTAAAAAATGAGCAATATCAAATATTATTGAATAGGGAAGCACTGGACAAGTCAAAATTTGCTGGAATCAAGGGAGAAATTAGTGTTCATAATTTACTTTAGATATTAAATGATGATATCTTCATCTGCTATGAAATCAGTCATTTATTCATTGTAAAACCTTCTTTTGAGAAGTATACTAAGCTAGATGAATCATATAGACAAATGATTGGTCTTGGTTACCCAATAGATGAAGAGTGGGAGTAGTTAGTCAAAGTAGTTGGATAAGTTCAACTTATCAATGTAGCATATCAATGTCTGATCAAGGCCAATGAAGGTTTCAAGCAACAAAAACATAGTAGTTTCAAATACATCGGACCCAGATGCAACAATCATGCACAATTGGAGACTTTTTTGGAGAAGTTTTTCTATCCTTAGGAAAATTTGTTTAAACATTATCCAAAGTTTTGGATAAAGAATTATTTTTGATGTAAATATTTCATAAATAAGATATTTTGTAAAGCACTATATATATACCTTTATTTTAAAATGAAAAAGCGTTGATACCTAGAGCAAATTTTTGTAATATCGTTGTAATACTTTCGACTTGAGGATAATCAAAGGATTCTAGTTTATACTTGTGACAACATTTATGTACCTGTGAGTGTTTCTCGCGATTTCATAATCTATTTCTACATATTTTTGAGCTAGTGTAGCACAATGGGAAGGGCTAGGCTGAGTATCAGTCTCCCTGACATCCCTAGAAAAGTTATTTTCTATACGAAGTTAAAGATTAAGAAATGTGTTTAATTTATCACCTAGAAATCAATAGATTGTTGCTTCTATGCTATATTTAAATGTAATTTTGTTCACTGTAGAGGTTCATCTATATGTTTCTTCTCATCTTAGATAATTAGATATTTAGGGAGGATGTTTAATCTTCTAAGTCCTCCTTAATTCTTCTTTCAAAGAACTTATAAAGATTGTATGTTGCTATAATTTAACACCAACACTTTGATTGATCATAAGGAATAAGGATTATAAGCATAAAGAGGTTTTTGTACCTTTGGATCTTCCATTCCATACATACCCCTCACAATTGATGCTTTGGCAAAGTTCTTTAGTCAAGGATTATCTACAAAGATACAACAATTTCAAAGCCTTGGCTATCCCAAATACCAATCCATTATCCAATCAAAGATGAGCCCAAAAAAGTCAACTTTGGTCAACAAGTCAAATCTACAAATTCTGTCAAAGTCCACAGCAACAAAAGAAGCCCTAACTAATCAACAATCAACGGTCAAATCAACCTCCAAAAGTCTTGGTCAAACAATCAAAGAACTCAACCTTCTTTCCTTGGTAAAATCTAATCAAAGTAGCCTCCAAAAACTCAGTTAAAGGAGAGATAAATTCTATGGTCAAACTCAGTCAAAGTTGGTCAACATGCACATAAAACTTCGATCACCTTCCCAATCAATTCAACCTTCCAAAACAGATATAAGTTCTGAATTTCCAAGTCAAAATGATCCAACTTAGTTAAACCAAGTCAAAGGATGGTCAAAGTTCTCCCACATAAAGTCAATGAACCAAACAAAAAAGTTCTCTTCTTCTCACTCAGAACTCCTATTTCAGAGTTGTACGAGCCAATCAAATCAAGAGAGAGAAAATGATGTGTGTGAATGAATGCCTCTAAGTGATGCGACATGTGGTGTATTTATATGTGTCCAAAGAGGTCAAATTTCCATGCCTAGGCCAACTTGTACTTTTGTGGGTTTCCTTGTATATAATTATGTTAGAAAAACAAATATCAAAGAAACAATGACAATCAACAAAAAAAATAATGATAAAATGCTTGGAAACCATCTATGATTTGGAGAACCAAAGCATATAAATACTCGTAGTCTTGATTGATTATAATCCATGAACATCTTCAAAATGGTTTCGTTTTTTTTGATCCATTTCAGAATGGACAATTCAAATTTGAATCCAAAATAGTCTAAAGGGGACCTTTAGACCATTCATATATCTTCTAGTTTGAAGGTCAAATTCAATTCAAGTATAAACAGAGAGAAGCAATAAAATAAGAGAAGATGCTAAGAAGCCCAAACATCTTAGTATAAAAGGAAATCCCAGATAGAGATATGGATTAAAGTTTCTTCATCGAATGTAGACAACCATCCAAGCTTGGGTGTGATTTGGTATAGCAATCTCAATTTAATTTGAGAACAATTTAAATAAAAAGGGAGTTCTTTCTCATAATGAAAAAAAATGTGTGGAAGGATTAAAGTGATTCTTTGAATCATCAAAACTCTATAAATATACAATTATCATTCTGCTACAAAATTTCAAAGAATTGCTACCATTAAAAGAATCCTGTCAATCATAAGTAAGTTGCAGAAGGAGAGTTAGTTCCAACAAAGAGTAATATCATGCCTTGGAGGGACGATGTGCGACCTTTAAGGTGTAAAGAAGCAATGAGGAAGAGGGAAATGGTTGTGAAAAAATCTAGTGTTTTTATTGCCAATCTAATGTGGTAGAGGAATATGCTAGGGTTGAAACTATAATCCTTCTAATTTCCCTTTTGTCAAATAGTGTAGAGCACTTTGACATGATGGAGCAGCGAAATCAATGCTTCTAGAGGAAAACATTGGGAATGAAAATGTTCATGAAGAGAATTTTTGGGAAGAAATTATTGTCTCTCAATCTTGGTGATTACATTTCACTGGTGGGCAGATTGTTCTTCCATCTAACATTAGGGTTGATGCTTGACTAGGCTTAGCCTCATTAAAAATGAAAAAGAGAAAGAAATAATTATCGTCTCTCTAATTAAATGATTACAGTATCACTTTGCCTCACCCACAATCCATCTTTTCTCATTAATGATTGTATAATACACCCCAACTCAATTTCAAATTTGGATTAAATTGTAGTCATTCTCATGACTAATTTGACTAGTGAAGTGTTATCCTGGGGCTTAGAGAATTGGAGTACAAAGGGGGCTTTTTTTCTAAGGTGCCCAACTTATTGCTCGGTGTGTGGAGCAATGGAGGAAGCTTGAAAATCTTGATGGCTTCACCTTCATGAATGTGATTCCTATCTTAGTGGCCTAAAGAACAATTTCTTAGGATAGAAGTAAGTTGTCGTGAGGCCTATATTATATTCTCGAAGCTTGGGAGAAAAAATGTTTCCTCCCTTTCATCTCAATCTTCTTAGTTTCTTTTTCCACTTTTCAATATGATATTTTCATCTTATTCAATTACTTTCTGCTTCCCTCTTTTTTGCTTTCTTTTTCATTTTACAATATGAGCTTTTTGCTTTAAAAGAAATAAAATGAAAGGGTTCGTTTAAAATTTTTCCCCTTTGACTTGCAACATTCTATGGCACATTCTTGACCTTCCTTGGGGAGAAAATGAACAAATCCTTTAAAGCTTATGACCCTTTATTAATGATCCTTTCAAGTTGTAAGTTTTGGATCTATAGCTAGAGTTATGAAGGCAAACCTAAGAATAATTCTTTAGAAAGAAGGCATATGAGGAATCTTTTAAGTACATACGGGTTAGGGATGATAGGTTACAAGTGAGGGGGAATGGGGTTATAAGAGTTAGGCAAGAAAGGGTTAAGAGCTAATGTGTTTGTGAGTTAAGGGATAGTGGAGTTAGCAAGTTATGGGTTAGGAATGATAGGGCTTGGGGATTATGGAACACTTAAGATATGAGTAGTGCGTCAATTGTAAAGATCCAATGGGTAAGGGGGAGAGAGAGAGAGAGAGAGAGAGAGAGATATTTGTGCACGATATCGTGCAGTTTGAGCGAACATTGATTATGATATAATCATATACACGATATACAATTGCACCAATGGATACAATAGTGTCTATATTGACATTAATATAGTCATAATTTAACATCTACCTACATTTTTTTTAAAGAAGCTAACCAATTGTTGTTTTTTTATATTCCAGACCAACTACTTTAATATATGAAGATAGCCCATTCTCTTTCTCACTCTTCTATGGGGATTAAGAGATGAATTTATTAACTTATTGAATTGGGATTGGAAGGACTTGAACTCACAACTTTCATCTTCATAGGGAAGTACTCTAATCAATTGAACTACAATCCCAATGCAATACAATTCACCTACTATTGGATCATTTTTATTCTATGGTAGGTGCTAGATAAATCGTATAGATTATGTGACTAATAGGTTGATAAAATATCTTATCCTTCTCTTCCATTTTTGAATGTATCAATTCATATGGAGTTAGCCATCTACGTTATGAATATATATTGATGTCAAGGCTCAATAATCAATTATCTCTTCATCCATAATTAGCATTAATATAACCATACTAATGATTCGTATTGAAAAAAAAAAGAAATTAAAAAGGAGCTAAGAAAATTAAAAGAAATGAGAAGCCAAGTACTTGACACTTTTGTAATCAATTCTAAATTATCCATATGATGTCAAGATTTTCACTAAATGATATTTCCCCTTTACACTTCTTAAGGGCTATAGTTTTACAATGCAAAAATTTGTATTGACAATAATTCAATACGAGATAATTGAAAAAGAGATTAGGAGGGTTTTGACACAATCTCTATTAGCATATAATTTCAACGCAAGACATTTTAGCTAGTAGGTTAGCATTGATTTGTACCATTGCTTTAGCAAACTTACTAATAGAGAGACCTTGTGCTAGCAAGCAAGTTAACAACATTGTCTAGCTTACTATGATAGACTACCCTTTCGTTGGGGTAGAGTTCTATAGCAGTCCCATTCTAAGCATGTAGGGTAATTGAGTTTTTGATAATATTTGTTAAGATTGATTATTAGAGAGAGCTTGCTTTCCACTCCTAAGTCCTCAACGCATAGCTCAAACCATACAATGACATTCAAACAAGAATGTCCATCACTAAGTGGTGAATTCTCTAGTGACAAACATTTTTGTATGATTCAAAATTACTTAAGATAAATATTTAAGTATGGAAGAAGTTTACATAGATATTTATTTGAGTTTAGATATTATGGGTAAACTAATGTGGTGGTTGAAAAATGGGTTTTCCTAAAAGCTATCCCACATGAAAATTTGAGATATATTTTTTCCCTATTCCCAAGGCAATGGAATTGAGCACATGAGAGAGAAACTTCACTACCAAAGGAATTGTCTTAATTAAACAATAAGACGTCTTCCTTCTACTGTAATAAATCAAAGTTTTGATGTGGTCATAAGTGAAAAGAGTACAAAATATTTTGCAATTTTTACCAAGATTTAAGCAAAAAAATCACAGGTAACCAAGCTTCAAAAATCTCATCAACATTGTCAAATGCATTGGGTATTTATGGTACATATTAGTTCCATAGGCTTTATTGATTTTTATCCTTCTATGGTCTCATTGTTAGTCTAACTTCTTAAAAAATGCATGGAGGAAGAAATTAACAAATGTAAAGAAATGGGACTACAAACCACCTTGGTAAATTTATCTAAAAAGATCAAAACACTTTGATAAGCAACCTCTAATAGTGATGAAAATAAAAAAGCTTCTTACTGCATCCATAAAGTAAAGGCCAAGGGAAAAGGTTCATAAATGTCTAATATAGAAGGCCATGTAACCTTGCCATAGGAATTATTAAATTCAGTCTTGATGAAAGTGATGCTTTGCCTTGCCTTATTTATGGCACTTGTCAAGGTCAATTTTGATGAACACTGCCTTAATTTCCTATTGACGATTTGGAACCATTCTTGACCCACATAAACTAAAAATGCATTATCACCACATCCTACTATAATAAAATAATTACTTTGGTGTCATGTCTTGGAGTGAAACATGTTAAATCACAAGGGTTATATGATTTGCTTTCTACCCCTACCTAGTAAATCTCTAAACTTCACACATTGTCACTCCAAATTGATTTTGAATTTTAGTTTTAACATTTTATCCATGCCATGAATAATCATGTTTGATAATGAAGAATAATCAATATAAATTGGATAAACGGTAATACATCTAATGGATAAAAAAAAAATCATAATGATGATATTAGTGTTTTGTACAATAACATGTGTTGTTATGTTTAACCACTAAATGGGCATAATAGTAATTCATGACGTTTGATTATTATTATGTAAAGAACTTTATGTATATTACATGTCCTTCCCCTTAAGGATTTCTTACTATCTTAATGCTAACTTCTAATTTTTTTCTTTGATGAGTTACTCTTAACATTGTTTTTCTTTGATGAGTTACTCTTAAAATTGTTTTGCTTGAGAATACTAGATGGTAAGATTTAAATTTTAAACAATTTTTTGATCGTTAAAAGGGTGAATCAATGTTATATTAATTATTTTAAAAATTTAGTGAGATATTTTGTTATGACATCTTTAATTATGATTCTTAATATACCCTAAAAATTAAGTTTTATTGGACTCTTTATATTTAGAGATGTTACTAAGTTTTGTTTTGAACGATATTAGTAAGTTAGAGTTCCATGCAACAAGCTTTGCCATGACAGTGACAATAAGGTCCAATGGTTGGACTTCTTTCTATTATAATATTTGAAATTGATGTTGTAGTGTTTGATGATGTGTCAAGACCCTTGCTTTAATAAAAAAAAAATCCATTGACAATGAATTGGTTTTCAATTATGACTAATATGTATGTGTTATCTGGTTAATCTATAGCCTATCGACATTTCAATTATAGATTGAATTTAGCAATGTTGAAACTCAAATTTCCAATTTGAATTGATTTTATGAAGATTTTCCTATCCGGAACGTGTATCTTAACATTACAAATTTTGTTGATTCAACTAGATTGATTGATCTTCCTTTGTTGATCCTTGAAATGCATATTTATTCTCTTCAATATTTTAACATTGTTAAGCAACGCTTGATATTAATTCCTTATACAATAATTTTTTTATTTTTCATTTGATAAAAATTGCCATCATTCTACCAACATCATATAAATTTTTTTCTTATTCCTTATTGAATCCTTCAACCTTTTGATAATTTGATATTTTTCTTTTTAAGAAGATCATGTCTCGGTTCTTAATTTACATCTTTCATGGTCTACTTAGAAGATTTCAATTAAGTTCATTTTTTTTCAATTGTAAATATTTATCCTCAAATTAATGTGCCAAAATTAGAATAAAACTTCTTTTATCATAACTTAACTTTTCATTTTGACAACTTTGAAATTATACAGATGCAAAGTGTGAGGCCTCACTAGAAATAGTGATATACTTATATGAGGGAATGTTGAGGTTTTAAACACTTTGGTTTTAATTTGAAACCTTTCTTAAACATAGTTGTAGTTCTAGCTTTAATATTTTCTCTTGCACTGGGACTTAAGGAAATATACCTTTAAATCATGAGATAAACTTTTTTTAATGTTTTAATAAACTAACCTTGATTGTAGTTGATAAGCTTAATACATTTAATTCTCCTCCATGTTATCACTTAGAGAAAACCCTAGCTGTGGGGAAAACCTCTAAGGTAACCTTTAACCACTTTGGGATTGAAGGTGACCCTTCAATCCGGAGGGGGATCTCTCCTCAAACTCAACTACCTTACGTCGCAACGATAGAAAATCTGTTAGACGTTTTATGGCCAATTAATTAAGAAATAAACTAAGGTTGGTTGGTGTGGTGAAGTAAAATTAAAAGTGCGGACACAAACAATTCCTCTAGCTTGATAGCGGGTCTAGCCACAAAAAGACATTCTATGGAAGATTTCCTTAGGTTAGAACCAATTAAGAGGGCCTACCTCTTAGTATGCTTATCCCGTTTGGTGATAGCCTTGCTTGCTCACTCCAGTTATCTCCTGTTTCTTTTTTCGAATGCCTGAAACAAGTAAACAACAACAAACAACAACCGTGATAATAAACAAATTGTAATTCAACCTACTTAACAAGTCAAGAAGCATTAAGCCATAAACATGTGAGATGACACATTATGTAGGAAATCAATTGATAGTTGCATATATATTAAATCAAGAAGAGATTACGACCATTGCCTTGAGATTGTTGTTCTCCTCTGACAAAACCAAGTTCCCACACACTTTTGTATGGCCTCAACAATAATAGTTTTAAGGCTCTTCCCTATAGTCTTCACACTAAACCAAATTCACACTTCTCCCCCACACACAACTAGAGAGCTACAACTATGAATCGCTTGTTGTTTACTTCAAACTTAATTAGCACTTGCACACCAATACTAACACTAGCTTGTGCTTGGGAAAAAGGGAGGTTTATATAGCATGAATGGATGGAAGATGGTTCCTTTTCTCATAGGATAAGGTCTTATCTCTTGAGGTAGTTCCATTCTTATAGGGGAAAGGAGCCCAAACTGACATCCTCAACTTTATCTGGTGCAACCATTTACTAGACTTATGTTACGAAGCTTCTAGAGCTGGAAGCTTAGGTTCCTTATTTAAAAAACTTTCCATAAGAGGATCGACGCGACTGGAACAAGGCTCAGTTGCTCTGGTCGACGCTAGGGACAGTGTTAACCCCTGCATATCGGCGCGAGGAGGACATTGGTCATTAGCGCCGATCTTGTAAACTGGGAAAAACTGAAGTTCTTTTGGAAATGATGCAAAAGGGAATAGTTATGCTCATGAAGAGGGACACAAGGGGAGTTTCTTCACGAAGGGGAAGCATGTAGGGTTCACTGTAGAGGTCCTCGAGGATCATGGAATGGGGAGTATAGGGACAGTGACAAAATGTTGTGTAACAGATGCCCCCTAAAGCGTGAAGGCCGAACTAGAGTGAGGGAGGGATGAAATTCTTTATGAATCAGTGCGGGGAACCAAAGTCTCTTGTCGGAAAACCTGCAAGAAAGTACAGATACATATACATAACTAAAAACTCTATCAAATGATACATGAATTGTGATATGGACACAACGATCCCGAGAATGATCATGTAAATGGATCCAGACATGGGCACAACCATCCGATAAAGAGGATCATATTGAAACCAAGGTATGGTCGCAGCCATCCAATAATGAGAAGGAACACATATGATAACTCATGGTATGGTCGCAACCATCCATCTGAGAGAGACATGTAGATCAACATGATCATGTCACACCGCCTTGCAACCTGGACTTTTGTAATCTGAGCCCAGGGTCTTACGCTCCAACATGCCTGATCAAAGTACAAATTCTAACATGTGAATAGATGTGTTGATGTCAAACATGCTAGAAAATCACTTGATTACCAACCGATGATGTGAACTGTTAACAAGCGCGAGAGAAACCACCAATAATGGCAGTGGTCCTCAAGGTACTATCAACATGATTCACAGAATGTGAATAGAGGAACTGAAGTCAAACACCCATGAAATCACTCGATTGAAAGCCAATGATGTAGACTTGTCATTGAGTGTAGAGAACTTGCCATTAGGGCATGCAAGCTCTAAGGTACTGGAAGGGAGTCTCTCGATCAACTTCCTGGATAATGAGTTGAAGTCGACAGGAAGCGACCATGTCGAAGGAGGGCCATGATGTATCCCACATCATCGACACGAGACAAAGGGATGCAAAACGATTTTTTGATGATATAGAGAATCACAAGTAAGTGTAATTGTAGAAGGACAACTCTTGAACATATCGATGACACGACTAGAATTTTGGCAACTTTTGGAACCATAAGATCGTGGTCATGATGACGTGGCAGAGATTAAATGGAAGGCAAAAATGAATGGCCTAACCCAGGAAAGTCAACGATAAAAAGGAGGATATCCTATCTCAAAATGAAGCAGAAAGTGTCATGTTCAAGAGGGAGTTGCAGACACAACTGATTAGATTTCCAAATTTCCCCCCACCATTTCTGGCAGATACCTTAATTAGTTTTTGTTAAAATTGGAAACTAGGGCCAAACTCCATGTGGGTCATCTTATTTATGGTAGTTGATATTTTTCTTGGATCCCTCTCATCGAGAGGTGTAGGATTGATCTAAATATCATCCGATTGTGATAAGTATTCATGGAGTTATGAATTTAATTAGGTTATAAGCCAATTCGTCAAGGTCGGCTAGCAACCAAATAAACCCCACATGTGCTCAACGTTTTAGTATAAAAGGAGATGACTTGAGAGTCATTTCACACACACACTTTTATCTTGATTTCTCTCCACTTATCTTGGGTTTTAGTGGAAGAGAAATCTAGGAGTGGAAGCCCTAGACGTTGGAGGAAAAGAGGTTGCCCTAGTCGCAGTGTAGAAGAAGGAATACACTTCCCTAATCTAGAGGACGTAATCATGAAAGAGAAACCCGCTATCAAGAAGGAAGCCTACAACCCTATATGCTGGTCCCTACCACAACGAGTCAAGGAGGACAATACCATGCCCTAGCCGCAACATTAGGAGGTTTCCCTAGGCAACGTGGAAGGGTTGTATGGACAACGTATTGAGCAAGAGTCTTAGCCGTTGTTTGGAGGGGTCCGAAGTGTTGGAGAAGAGGCCGAGTTCCCTTATTGTCACGTCATAGTCATAGGACTGGTTTGTGGGCAGTGTTAGTGACAAATTTATAGGGCTGTGTGAGGGACTGCTACAGCAATTGGGAGATGAAGTTTGGATGGCCAAGAGACCAAGAACGGACCTCCTAACCAAGATGCAGTCACCTCTAAGGACAACAAGGCAAATATGGATATTTTCCCTATACGTTAAGCTAGTTGGTGTGCCCTAACCAAACTAGTACATGCACAGAACCCTATGAAGAAATCAACAATAGCATGCAACAGAATTGAGGGTTGTTTGTGGACTGATGGATAGATGCATGGGACAAGGAAACTAGTACAACAGTGCTAATATATATATGGGACAACTAGGCTACATGGTGCTGCTAACTAGTGCAACAAGGTAAATAGGACAAGCTGGCCTACATGGTGCTGCTAACATGCATGGGACAACAAGGACATTGTGTCGCTAACATGCATGTGACAACAAGGAAATAGTGTTGCTAACATGCATGGGACAACAACTAGGTATGCTAAGACATATGGGACAGCTACAAGGTATGGCAAGGCAAAGTGGGACATCAGTTGTGACATTACAACGGCAAGCATGGTACAACAATAAGCATGGACATCATGGCTATCATGGACAACATGGATAGAAGTGGAAAGCATGGTGCTGCAAGCACATGAGACATGCAATATGACATCATCGTTCAACCATGGCACATGGGGCAGCAGTGCAACATAAGGTGCAGCAATCAAGTGGTCCAGAATTGTGATGATGGGTGCAACATGGTGCAACACGGTGAGGTGCAACATGATGACAAGATGCAACACAATGAGAGGTGAAGGAGTCACGTTGGAGAATCAGTTGAAGTAGCATGTCTTCAATTGATCTCATTATCATCTTCTTAGAGATGATCTCTGCTCTTATCTAGATAAGTCAAAGTGTTGACTTTTGTTGTAAATGCACTATCTCTCTCTCTTTGTTGATCTATTGAAGAACATAAAAGAAGAATTGATCAAGGGTTTCCCCATATTGGGGTTTGTCCCTGGCTAGCGCCACATCTTGTGTCCTCTTGTCTTGGCTTGTCTTCTACAATTTATGTTTATGTTCTATCTGCAATTTACTTTAATGTTGATGTGATTGCTAACCTAGAAAAGATATTGAGCTAACTGTGAAAATTGAAATAAATTGCTCTAAGCATAGAACATACCTAAAATTAATATTTTTTAATCACAAGCTTGAAGGGAATAACATATGCTTGTACTATAAGTTCATCTTTCGGACGAATTCGACCTAGCAAATTTAACGAGCCCTAGGAAGGAGAAGCTCATGTTCGTCATGGTGACGAATCCAATGTCGTTTAATATTTTAATGAGTCCGACAAAGGTATAACTCGATATCCTTTTCATGTTTGGAGAGTTTGAAAAAGACACAGAAAAGAAAACTCCACATGGTCCCTTTTCATACATTTGTGTCTCTCGAGCCCGAAAAGGTAGAAAATGATACTTGAGAGAACCGCTTGACCATTTCAGTCAATGAGTACCTTTTTTGTAAATAGTGCATCCCAGGCCGAAAAAGGGTTAAACGTATATTAGGCGCACGATGTTTCGCATCCGTTAACGAGTTCGAAACGACAAGGGCCCGACTATCTTTTTGTGTTTAAAGGGTCGGAAAAGAGCTTGAAAGCGGACCCCCCCATTTTATTCTCTTTTACAAGTCGAAAAGGAAAAAACTTGGCAATCTTTACATTTGAGTTTTACAAGTTGAGAAAAGAGTTGAAACATGACTCGACATCATCGTCGAACATCCATCACATGTTGTTGCGCAAAAAGGGTAAAGTGCATTATCCAATTCTTGAGGCAAAATAGGTCAAAAAATACTTTAAAACCCTAATATTTAATGAAAAACTAAATAAAAGGAGGGAAAAGTAAATATTTTTTACCATTTACCATTTTACCTTGTTGTGAAAAACTTTTCACACACTTTTCCCTAACTTTTCTGGAGCAGATTGCGGGAGATCCGGGAGGTCATTTTTTGAGCCACCAGTTGCAAGTAAAAGCCAAGTCCCTAAGCTCCATTTCCATACTGTTTATTCCAGTTTTCATCCATTTTTGGATTTCTGAGGGAGGTTTCTGCAAAAAAAAAATTGCCCTTGGTCAACGCGATTTCCGAGCACGGAATTGCACCGGCCGAGGGTAATTAAAACGCCTAACTGTGTTGTCGGTGTAACTATTTTTAAAACAGGCGTGTCGATGCCGTGAACAAGGAGAAAGTCATTTTCCTCTCAAATCCACTGTTTGAATCCAAATTTTACTTGCCAAAAATGATTATTGACTTGAACACATGTTTTTTGCAGGAAAGAATCATCGAAAATGGTAGACTAGAAAGAACATGAGCACAAAGATGTGGACACCTAGGCAATGAATGATCCAAATTTCCTGAATGCCTTGAGGAACTATGGGCTCCTCAAGTTCTTTCTCACACCAGGGATGCGGGCTCAACCTGAGTTACTTTGATACTTGATTAGTCTTTAGAACATAAATCAAGAAATATTCATCATCGGTGACCAGGAGCTAGAGTTGGAAACTTCAGACATATATTTCATCACAGGACTTTGCCGGAGAGTGAAACCAGTCAACCTATATGGGTCACGACCGATTGAGGCAAGCATATCCATGCTACTTGCCGAGCATTGCCCAGAAGCCCTCAAATCCAAGAGCGGCAAGATTAAGATTGCCACTATGCGAGATCTGACATTGAGAGTGCTATTGTTGACTATCAACAGAGTGGCAGGGTCCCAAGCAGTACACGAGACTAACAAGTCAAAATTTCTATATGCTACCAATTGTACAACACTGACGATCTTCAATTGGGCAGAGGCCATGAAGATCAACATAAAACGCCAGTTGACAAAAGCTAAGGCAGGGAATTTGAAGCAATTTTACTTTGGAGATTCTGTACTAATGATTTTTTTCTTGGAACGGGTTCCACTATTCTAGTACTAGCTGACTGAGGTAGATCCGTCGATGCCACGTGACCCATGGATGGTCCGTTGGAGTCGTTTGATGCCTAGGATCACTGGGGGCCAGCATATGTCTTACAGGCCCACCTTCTTTTCATGGCTACGATGACAGTTGATCGTAGTGGAGGATTGGCCACACAACAGTACCGACTTCCGCGAAGATCCAGACATGCCGCTGCCAGATGGGGAGGATTTCAACAACGAAGGTAAAAATCAATTTTTTAATTTGGTGATCTTTTAATTGTTTATGATGTATATGCATTTATAACATTTTGTTTTATCGATGCAAATGTTGGACTAGAGCATCCTACCAGGATGTCCTCGATAGCCAGGCGCATCGCTCGCCAGTTTGATGTCGCTCCTTATCAAGAGGGGAGTGACAACGAGGAGGAGATCATGAAGAACCTTGAGGGGTTGACTCATGGTATCCCAGAGTATGCCTGGGTGGGAGACATCCCGCGCCAGTACCAGAGATATACAATGGGAGTATTGGATCGGATCCGCTGATTGTTGACTCGTGTTGCACGAGCAGTTTCATGTTACCACGAACACCATGTTGATTAGTTCCTAGGTCCAACATTTTACATTTTTGAGGCATGCGTGCCATGGATATATGAGGCCTGCGAGCCGCCGATGTTATTTGAACACACATATTATGTTTTGGGGTTTTGATGTATCAAACATTATCACCATATATATGTAAATGTTGTATTTTCTTGCTTACTATGGTACAAATGACTTGTTTTGGCTTTTCACAGGTTTAGTAAATGCCTATCCAACACATAATTAGCTAATGCATTTATCAATGTATTCATACGTATAGGAATATGATGATATGTAATGTAATCAAAATTTCTTTCCAGTACACGAATACATAGATACATTCTCAATATCCAAGGGTTTCTTATGGAATATTGCCCATTGAGTTGAAAGACAAGCAGCAGTGAATCTAGGTTGACAACCAACTCTCGAATGTCAAGAGTGATGGCTTCTGACAACAATTCAATGACTATGTTGTATTCAACAATGTTATTAGTTGTGCGACCTAAACAAATACCTTGAAGATCAATCAACTCACCATGAGAGTCATAAATGGCCCACGCCGCGGAGGATAGATTCCGGGTACTACGGCAAGCACCATCAGCGAAACCGATGTGAAGAGTCACAATCATTTGCAAAGTAGAGAAAACATAGTAGACAGGAAAGATGTTTGAAAACTAACACACCACACCACATTGCACAAAAATGAATGATACACTAATGTATACAAGTAACCATGCAAGATGACCTAAGCATAGTACTTTTTGAGATAAAACCCATTTCGAGGCTTGTCCAAAGGATTGCCTTCATAATCAATTAGCTCATAGGCCCCTTTTTGCAAAACTTGTTTAACAATGTAGGGCCCATGCCACATGGGTTCGAACTTGCCTGCCCCCAGCTTATCATTAGATTAATCGTATAGTAAAACCAAATCACCCTCGGAAAACGCGCGGGGGAAGATCAACCGATCAAAATGGGACTTGACTCGCTTCTTTTGTGCTTCGATGACCAAAGCAACGAGACGATGAGTCTCATCCAGCTGTTCTAAATATAAGAGGCGCTCTTCTTGAAGTGATGTTTTGGGGAGAAGTTCGACAACTAGCTTGAGTGAAGGAATTTCACATCCAATCGGTAACATTGCTTCCAGACCGTAGACGAGCTAGAATGGTGTGAAACTAGTTGCATCTTTGGTTGATGTTCGGTAAGCCCACAGAGTTGAAAAGAGCATGAGATGCTAATTGAACTAGTGCATCCCGATAGTACGCTGAAGCATTGTAACCAAAATTTTGTTCACATCTTCAACTTGACCATTGGCCTGAGGGTAATATGGGGTTGAGCCATCGTGGTGCAAACCCAACGTAGAGGTCAACTCAGCCATCATGTAATCTCGGAAATGGGAGCCATGGTCTGTGACAATGGCTTGAGGTACGCCGAACCTGGAAATAACATGATTGAAAAGAAATTGAGCCGCCATTTTACCATATGCAAAATATGTAGGCATCGCTTCGACCCATTTGGTGAAATAATCCAGAGCAACAATAATATAACCATGCCCCCCGACCGAACGAGGGTTACATGTCATATAATCAATGCCCCATTTGGCAAAAGGACCAATGGTAATAATGGGGTGTAGGTGAGCATGCGGGGCGCGCATCTTGCGTTGGCAAATTGGGCATTCATGGCACTTGTGAACAAGAAGGATGCAGTCCTTAAAAACGGACAGGTAGAAGTAACTAGTGCGAAGGATTTTTTGAGTAGTAGCGTAGCCAGACATATTACCGCCACATACCCCAAAATGGCAATCATTGAGAACTCTCTCAGCCTCCTTGATAATAAGACATCGACGAAGAACTGAATCGACACCGACACGGTATAAAGTATCTCCAATAGTATGGTAGGGTCGGGAGTGATGTCGAATTCGTCAACGTTCATCCTTAGTCAACACAGACCAAAACGTGGACATCTAGAGATACACGATGATATCACCGTACCACGGGTCAAGGGTGCTGATCAGGAAAAGAGTCTTGTCCAGAAGTTGTTCATCTGCACCAGTGGGAGAGAGACGTAGAAGGAAGGGAGCAAATCAACTCGGCAAAAACTAGTGATTTCTTAGATTTGGGAGTAGTAAATACCAAATCGAATTCTTGCAAGATGACAATCCATTTAGAATACTTGCCCCCTAGCAAATAACAAGTTAGGATGTAGGTCATGGGGTTGCATTCAGAAATCACAGTAGTAGTGCGTAAGAGAACGTAGTGCCGAAAGCATTGAACAATCTGTACAATAGCCAAAGCCAACTTCTCGGCATGGGCATAATGCATTTTGGTTTCGAGGAGATTACGACTGAGGTAGTGTTGGAAATACTGAGGAGGGGGGGGGGGGTGAATTAATATTTCTTTTCCGACTATTGTTTTGCCAGTTAAATCATTTATATTCAGAACACAAGATGAACAAGAAGAATAAATGCTTTTATTAATATAATCTTTGTAGTAAAATAGATACAGTATATAAGTGGTTGCAATCAGTTACCAAGCAACAACTTGGACTTTTGTGAGGCTCCAACCTCCAGAGCTCCAACTCTGTTTCACCAAGGGCAACAATCTTCGACTTAGTAGCACCAACCGCCAAGGACTTCAATCCTTTCCAGTTGCTGAGACACTAGTCCCAAAGACACCTATCCTTCCTACTTATGGGGCATCAACCCTAAGGACTCCAATCCTTCTTACTTCTAAGACACCAGCCCTAAGGACTCTAATCCTTCTTGCTTCTGAGGCACCAGCCCCAAGGGTTCCGACCCAATCTTGTCAAGGCATGTTTGATAGTAATGTTCTGCTCTCAGAACTCTTCATTACTGAGTTCTGTCTATTTACAGCTTCACTGTAGTCTCTGTTCTACAGCATCAATGACAGCCAGTCTTCTCATGAAGGAGTCTTTATAACTCTTCATACTGCTCACATAGAGACTCCAGTAGCCTTCATGAACTCTGATAATGTCTCCACACAGCTTTAGTGAGTCCACTGTTAGCTGCACTAAGTTCTGCATAAGAACCAACTTTATGTTCAAGCATATGTTCTTATTGTCACAGTGAATGCTTCAGCATGACTGTTTCTCTGCCAGCTACTTCTGCCCTTTGACTATCTCTTGTCCTGTTGGTCCGTCGGCCCTTTTTTCTGTTCTGCTGGACCCTCTTGCTGCCTCTGTTTCCTCCAAATGTATCAACGACGTTCAAACGCACTATGTTCTCTTTTTTTCCTGTTTTATGCATTCCTCATGCCTCTGTCTATTGGTTTCCTCTTTTCACTGGCTCTTTGGCTTCCTCCTGGGTCTCTGTAGTTTCCTTTGCATCGCTTGATCCTTTGGCTTCCCTCCTTGGTCGCTGTGCTTCCTCTGTCTCTTCGTGCTCACCAACACTCCTGAGACATGTTGATATAACGGCGAGGACCGAATAATACATAGAGAACACATATTCCAAGTTAAAACTGTAACAACGCTCCTTTTTTTCAATCATCATAGATATACACAGGACTTTACAATTTAACGGAGATGCCACGTCCCAATCGCAATCGCAATCGCCATGATTCGGCCTATTGAACTATCGTTCAGGCCTCCTAGACCATCGAGAGCATTATTATAGGCTTTTGGCCTAAAAAACCCGCACAATACAAATGTTTAAATACACAGGAAATATATGAAAAACCACGAGTGAAGTGCTAAGGGCGAACTTCAAAAGTATTACTCTCGCATCTATAACTGCGTCGGGTCCACCTTGTAATTGCAATCGACAGTTGCCGATGGCTGACGGGCAATGGACGCTATATATATATATATATATATATCAACTTTGTTACAATCGGACCATCGAGTCTGCGGCATATATCGCAATCGACACTTTCGAAAATGGCAAGGCCTTAAGCTCTTGCGATATGGCAGATGCGATATATTATGGGCTGTTTTTAATGCCTCCATCAGGTCTGTGTATATACTCCTCCGCTCTTAACTTAACCCATAACTTGATTTCTGCCAATATTATGTTACATCACATTGTAATGGTCCATGGGTCCACTTATATATATATTTATATATATGTATCATAATCGGGGGTTTTGGGTAGTGGCACATAACCAAACCCACTGATTATCATTTCACCGATATATATATATATATATATATATATATATATATATATACCCTTTATACTTTGATATATACATGTTTCTCCACTCCGATAGAGTAAATTGCATATATGTATTATTTTCCATCTTCAATAGTGTAAATGCATATATATGTGAGTTTTGACCTCCGATAGTGTTAATGCATGCATATAACCCTTTTGTGGCATATATTGCTCCCGACAGTGTATTCTTTGGCATTCTTGTTCCGATAGCTCTGTCTGCATCCTCCAATGGCTCTGATAGCTCTGATTACTTCCTCGATGGCTATGTCTGCTCTTTGCTCCTCTGGCATGTCAACTCCTCTTTTGATGACTTCTTCCTCTTGGTTCTTCTTGGGCATGTATTACATGTAATGCTCCTCCGATATGGCTCCTCTTGCTCCAATGTGGATCCTTTAGCTTGGCAGTGTCTTTCAAAGACCTCCTCTTATACTTTCATACCTTGATGGCTTCTGCCTTTTTCGATATGCCTCTCTTGCTCTGATATTCTGCGATAGTTTTGATATGCCTCCTTTGTTAACTCCTCCGTTAACAGACTCTTGCTTATGGCTTGGCTATCCTGATGGCCTTGCTCTTGTCTCTTCATGGATCTACTCTGCTTCCCCTTGGCTTCATATCATCATCTAGTATCTACTGCCATATTGACATCAATGACAATCTAGGTCAACAATCTCCCTCTTTGTTATTGATGGCAATATTCTTCTTCTCTCCCCCTTTGTTATTGATGGCAATATTCTTCTTCTCTCCCCCTTTGACATCAATGACAAAGGAGTGATCTAGGACTACCCCTATCAAACTGCTTATGTTCTTCATGAATGGTAGATTTTCATGGTTCTGTGACTCCCCCTGTCATGGTGCTCTTCTTCTTTCTTTTTTACTCAAGATAGAAGGATTGATGCTTTATCATCAATTAGCACATTATTCCCTCTTCATGTCTCAGAACTACTTTATCATGGCTTCAACAATGCTTAAAGATGCTCTATTTCAATGCTTTCAATCAGATTGGAAATGGCCATACACCAAGTGTCCAACTCCAGGTTTTTATGCTTCAATCCATGTTATCTTTCTTCAGAATCGAGTTTCTTTGTGTTTCTGTGCTTCTCCTTAAGTCACTGCCATCCAGTGTTCAACATCATTTCATTTTGATGACATGGTGAGAGGTTGTGCCTCATTGTTGCTATATAACTTAATACTATATCGCGTCCAACAGTTTTCCCTTTAATTCAATTATAATCCTCGTATAATGGAAATATACCCAAACACACGGGAACTTGCAATTTTCCGCTTTTTCATTGCCTTGGCGCATTTATCGATGCTTACCTTTTTCCGAATTAATCCTCCACCGTAGATCCTACCATCCCATTCGACGGTTGATATTACACCCGACCAACAATGCTGCTCAGTGATCCTGCACCATAGATCAAAAATGTATTTGATCCAACGCTCGACAATGATATCGGGTGAGCTATATGCATGAGGATTACCCACCGGATAAGGCGATTTCCTCTCTCCTTCTCCTGCCATGTGTCGGTCGATGAATGGTATCGAGTGATCAGCCCTAAATACCATTTACAGCCTTGAGTTCGCCTAAAAATCGCTACCACTGTTACAAACCCGCCAGTTAGCTATTGAACATGGATACGATGTCATATTAAGGATTGTTGCTGTATTTTCTAAGTGACCAGTATTAACATAAGTTATATTTGACTACACGACATTCTCCTTTCTATGAGCCATCTTTTCCTTGTGTTCTCTGTAAGTTATTTCTGCTAGCAGATTTAGATATCCAGTCTGTGACTGCCTTTTAAATACATTTGTTGATTTGCATCTTCATGCAATGCTTCAGTTTTGTTATATGCTGCCAACTGCTCTTACTTCAAACTCCATTCTAGATGTATCTTTTTGTTTGAAGATTGCCTCTGTTAGTGTTCATAATTTATCTGTTCTCACATTAAATCCTCGTGTCAAGACATTTAGCATCTATAATATCAACACCATAGTTATTTGCCCCATTTCTCTAGCATTATATGACTTTCTCTGTTGCTCCAAATACTACTTAGTGATTAAGTGGAAAGCATCTTTAACAACAGTCCAAAGAATGGTTACAAGATCATGTTCTTCAATGGAGTACCCTTGAGAAATGATCTTTATCAAGGAATGACTGTTAATATAGCTCAACAAGGATTTCATCAGGACCCTTTTCACTAATAGCTTCTGCAATAATGATCAAGAATCACAGGCTCCCCCTAACTATATGCATCATCTCTTTTGGTAGAGTCTTCCCATCTAATGATTAGATTATCAAAATTCAAGCCAATGACATATGTTGTTGGCTAGAGAGCTCAAGGGACTTTCGGATTGTATTTGCTTTCTTCTCCATACTTGTGTAAATTTCTTCTTTTGCAAGGTTCTAGCTTGTGTAAGAGTCCAAGTTAAGTTACAATTACGTGCCATATGACCAATGTTATGACACTTGAAGCATTCTACATTGTTCATGAATAAGAATTCATGATTTCTTCCTGCAAAATTGTTTCTTGGAGATTGTTGGGGACCATAATATCTATCTTTAAGAGATGGTTGGGGACCATAACAGCTATATTTCTGATATGCTTTACAGTCTTTTGCCATGTGACCAAAGTTTGTACAAGAATAACAATAACCAAAAAATGAACTTTGGTACCTAGGAGATGGAGATTTCTTTGATGTACTTCTGAAGCCTTTCTGCCTTGAGATCCTTTGATAACAACCATTGCCTCTCGCATCTTTGACATCATCTACATTTCTTCTTGGAGCAAGATTTCTTCCATTGTAGGCTTGATGATTCTTCTTGCCTTTGCTGGAACTGAGAGCATTACCATTTCTATCTGGTTTCTTCACATCCCTTTTGTTTGAAGCATTATCACTCTTGTTTGAGGATTCACCTGCATACCCGAGACCTGATTTATCAAATGGACCTTTGTGATAACTAAGCATGTCATCCAAGGCTTCAGAGCTCTTCAAGATTTTGTTCATCCCTTCAACCTTCTTCCTGAGGAAGACAATCTCTTCTTCCAATCTTTCACACTCATTATTATTCTTAGCAAGTTGTTTCTAAGTTCTTCCTTGATACGAGTAGCTTCATCTACTTCTATTTTAAGGGAGATGATATATGACTTCATTTTGAAGATTTCTTCATTCTTTGCTTGACTACTCTCCATTTCTTCCTTGATCCTTGTAGCTTTACATGTTTCAGCCTTGAGAAGCTTGATGTTAGATTTTAGTTTGAAGATTCCTTCATCCTTTGCTTTTAGTTGACAGATCATGGTGTTTCTTTCCTTTCCTGCTTCATCAGCCTGTCCTTCTACGACTTCCAATGCTTCCATGGTCTTTTCAGCTCCTTGTGCCTATTTCCTTGCTTCTTGTAGTTGAGATTTGAGAGAGAAGACCTCTACCTTGAACTGACCAATCACTTCTTCAAGTTTGTTCAAGCTCTTATGCCCTTGTTCAAGTTGACTTGATAAGGTATCTTCCCGTTTCTTTTTGCTTTATCCAATTTATTTGCCATGTATATGACTTCTTCATGATGCTTTCTTTTGCTTTGATGAAATTCCTTCTTAAGCTTAACAAGCTCTTCTACTTGAAGCTTGATAAGGTCAACTGTATCCCTTGTTTGATTTTGGTCACCAGCTAGTGCTATCTTCTTAAGTTCCCCATTTTCCTTTTTCAAACTATTAATCTCTTCCATGGCAACCATGACTTGAGCGAGGATCTTCTATAAAATCTTTTTCAATCTCTTCATCTTCTAGGTCTGCTTTAGCCTTGATGTCATCATTCTCATCTTCATCTTCTATGATGGGTTCCGTATTTCCTTCTTGATTTCCATCATCTTCTTGACTGATGGTCATGGTCAATGCTCCTTTTGAGTGAAGGTCATGAAGTTTGTCCCATATACCCTTTGCTGATGAATATTTTCCTAGATTGTTCTTTATAGAATCAGGCAGCCCATTCAAGATTGCCTTCATTGCTTTTGTATTGTACTCGGATTCTTCATCCATCTTGCTATCAGTAATTACTGATTTCCAGATTTCAATGCCTTGAGTCAGTAAGAAATTCCTCATTCTTGCTTCCCATATATTAAAGTTCCTATTGAACCTCCTCAAATTGATTGTCTTCTATTTTAGTAGTAGAGGTAGACACATCCTTTTGAGGATTGGATACTTTCTTCCTTGACTTCGCCATTTGTGTTCTAAAGATCAACCTTTAGCTGTTAGGCTTTGAATGAAGGTACTGGCTCTAATACTAATCATTGGAAATACTGAGAGGGGAGGGGGGGCGGAGTGAATCAGTATTTCTTTTTTGACTATTGTTTTGCCAGTTAAAACATTTATATTCAAAATGCAAGATGAACAACAAGAGTAAATGCTTTTATTAATATAATCTTTGCAGTAAAATAGATACATTATATAGGTGGTTGCAATCAGTTGCCAAGCACCAACTTGGACTTTTGTGAGGCTCCAACCTCCAGAGCTCCAATTTTGTTTCGCCAAGGGCAAGAATCTTGGACTTAGTAGCACCAACCCCCAAGGACTTCAATCCTTTCCAGTTCCCGAGACACCAGTCCCAAAGACACCTGTCCTTCCTACATCTGAGGCATCAACCCAAAGGACTCCAATCCTTCTTACTTCTAAGGCACCAGCCCTAAGGACTCCAATCCTTCTTGCTTCTGAGGCATCAGCCCCAAGGACTCCAATCCTTCTTGCTTCTGAGGCACCAGCCACAAGGGTTCTGACCCAATCTTGTCAAGGCACATTTGATAGTAATGTTCTGCTCTTAAAACTCTTCATTACCGAGTTCTGTTTGTTTACAGCTTCACTGTAGTCTCCATGCTACAACATTAATGACAGCCAGTATTCTCATGAAGGAGTCTTTACAACTCTTCATACTGCCCACACAGAGTCTCCAATAGCCTTCATGACCTCTAATAATGTCTCCACACAGCTTTAGTGAGTCGACTGTTAGCTGCACTAAGCTCTGCATAAGAACCAGTGTTTTGTTCAAGCATATGTTCTTATTGTCACAGTGAATGCTTCAACATGACTGTTTCTCTGCTGGCTACTTCTGCCCTTCGACTATCTGCTATCCGTTGGTCCTTCGGCCCTTTTTTCTGTTCTGCTGGACCCTCTTGCTGCCTCTGTTTCCTCTAACTGTATCAACAACGTTCAATCACACTCTATTCTTCGTTTTTCTTGTTTTATGCATTCCTCATGCCTCTGTCTATCGGTTTCCTCTTTTCGCTGTCCCTTTGGCTTCCTCCTCGGTCTCTATAGTTTCCTCTCCATCACTTGATCCTTCGGTTTCTCTCCTTGGTCGTTGTGGCTCTCTGTCTCTTCGTGCTCACCAACACTCCTGAGACATGTTGATTCAACGGCAAGGACCGAATAATACACAGAGAACACATATTCCAAGTTAAAACTGTAACAACGCTCTTTTTTTTCAATCATCATAGAAATACACAGGGCTTTACAGTTTAATGGAGATGCCACATCCCAATCACAATCACAATCACCATGATTCAGCCTACTGAACTATCATTTAGGCCTCCTGAACTATCAAGAGTGTTATTATAGGCTTTTGGCCTAAAAAACCAATGCAATACAAATGTTTAAATACATAGGAAATATATGAAAAACCACGAGTGAAGCGCTAAGGGCGGACTTTAAAAGTATTACTCTCGCATCTATAACTGCTTCGGGTCCGCCTTGTAATCACAATCGACAGTTGTTGATGGCCGATGGCCGATGGATGCGATATATATATCAACTTTGTTACAATCAGACCATCGGGTCCGCGACATATATTGCAATCGGCACTTTTGAAAATAGCAAGGCCTTAAGCTCTTGCGATATGGCGGATGCGACATATTATGCGCTGTTTTTAATGCCTCCGTCAGGTCCATGTATATACTCCTCCGCTCTTAACTTAATCCATAACTTGATTTTTGCCAATATTATGTTACATCACATTGTAATGGTCCATGGGTCCAATATATATATATATATTATATATATATATATATTATATATATATATATATATATATCACAATCTAGGATTTTTGGGTAGTGGCACATAACTGAACCCGCCGATTATCATTTCGCCGATATATATATATATATCCCCTTTATACTCTGATATATACATATTTCTCCGCTCCGATAGAGTAAATTGCATATATGTATTATTTTCCGCCTTTGATACTATAAACGCATATATATATGTGAGTTTTGGCCTCCGATAGTGTATTTGCAATACAACCAAGTCTTCCGCCTCTGATAGTGTTAATGCATGCATATTTCCTGTTTTTTTCTTCGAATGCCTGAAACAAGTAAACAACAACAAACAATAACCGTGATAATAGAAAAATTGTAATTCAACCTACTTAACAAGTCAAGAAGCATTAAGCCGTAACATGTGAGATGACACATTATGTAGGAAATCAATCGATAATTTCATATATATTAAATCAAGAAGAGATTACAACCATTGTCTTGACATTGTTGTTCTCCTCTGACAAAACCAAGTTCCCACACACTTCCGTTAGCATTCTATGATGGCCTCAACAATGATAGTTTTAAGGCTCTTCCCTTTAGTCTTCACACTAAACTAAATTCACATTTCTCCCTTACACACAACTAGAGAGCTACGACTATGAATAGCTTGTTGTTTACTCCAAACTTAATTAGCACTAGCACACCAATATTAACACTAGCTTGTGCTTGGTAAAAAGGGAGGTTTATATAGCATGAATGGATGAGAGATGGTTCCTCTTCTCATGGGAGGTGATCTTATCTCTTGAGGTAGTTCCATCCTTATAGAGGAAATGAGCCCAAACTGACATCATCGACTCCATCCGACTCAACCATTTACCAGACTTCCGCTCCTTATTTAAAAAAAATTCCAAAAAAGAATCAGTGCGACTGGAACAAGGCTTAGTTGCTCCGGTCAGCACTAGGGACAATGTTAATCCCTGCATATCGATGCGAGGACACTAATCATTAGCGCTGGTCTTGTAATCTGGGAAAAACAGAAAATCTTTGGGAAATGATGCAAAAGGGAATAGTTTTGCTCATGAAGAGGGACACAATGGGAGTTTCTTCATGAAGGGAAAGCATGTAGAGTTCACTGTAGAGGTCTTCCACGATCATGGAATGGGGAGTACAACGACAATGACAAAATGTTGTGTAACAGTTGGTCTATAGGGAAACTTCACCATTGGGCTTGGAGTCTCACCCAATTAGTTTTATATAAACTAGAGTTTCAGTGACAAAATATCACAAAAGCAATATAGTAACAACTCCTTTGACATGTTTAGGATATCAAAAGATAGTAAAGAAATTAGTGTGAACTTTAAGTGAAAAACAAGTAATAAATATTTGAATAAAAGAATTTGGAGCATAGAGATCTGAATTCCAATTCAACAATCTGGTATTCAAATATTGAAGAAGATATGAAACTTAGAAATAGACAGGGAATTACAAACACAAGAATTTATGCAAATTGCTGACATAAATTGTTGTAATATTAACTGATTACATACACGGAAAGTACATGAAAAGGCTTTCTTTCAAAAGATTCCAACCATTTTCAATTACAAAGCCTCTGTCTTTATAAAATACTCACACACAATAAGCAAGTTTCCAGCAAAGATTTAATTACAAATTATAAAACTAGACACAATTCTTTAATTAAAAACTGAATACATTACATTTTTTCATCATAAAACAAAAGAAATAATATTTTGTATCTAAAGATCATGTTGTTGCTAGAGTCATGGCTGAAGCTAAGGATCCCCAAGTCAAATTTGATGAAGTGGCATCAATGTCAAAGTTGATAAGGTGTTTTTTCTAAATATAGAAAAACTAATTCTGGCAAATTCTTGAAAAATAAGCTTCAAAGGTCAATTTGTTTCTCAAACAGTGATAGTTGTGCAAATCTTGAGAGACATTTTTGTTAATGGACTCATTGTCGACAAAAACCTCTTTGGGTTTTCAAAAATTCATCCCCAATTGTTTGGAAATTAATTTTTAAAACAATGACTAATAATATATATATATATATATATATATATATATATATTGCAAAATCTTGAAAAAATAGGTCTTAAAGATTCCTTTGAATCTCTCAAACAATTACACCTATGTAAAAACTGAAAGATTTTTTCTAAATGAGCTTGATACCAAAGTTTTCAAAATTTCGTTTCCAACCATTCGGAATTCGCACCCAAAGTTACTGCCTTTTATAGGAAAAAAATAGAGTAAAATTGACCATTTTTACAAAAATGTGCTGCTACTCTAGCTGTCAACGCTTTAGCCCTATTTATTACAAATTGGCGTTGAAACTCCCATTGTCGGCGCTTTAAAAATTATTGACTAAAATTGTGATAACACTCCATTCAAAGATTACTTTTGCATTTTAACCATTTTGATTTTAGGAACTATATTTTGTTATATTATTTTTCACAAAAGTATTATATGTTGGTTTTCCATTTGGTCACTTTAATACTCATGGCTTATGTAAAGTTTCTAATGGATGCTTACAAAAGAAATGGTAAGTGCATCTCCTCCAATTGAATCAAACATACAAGTTGCAATTATTCCCCTCACCACACAAACACTTGCCACAAACAATAATCCCTTTATACTATTCAATAGTTTGACTTTATTTTTTGTAAGAAATTAATAATTGTTATTCTACTTTGAACCTTTTCATGATTTACAAGCTTAAATGCATGTGCCTAATATATGAGCTATGAATAAGATGCTTATGGGGATTGTTCCATTATGTCATGTTTTCTAGGAACACATCCCATGTTGCTCTATAGTTTCAAAATTGGCCTAAATTTCATTTTGGCTAGGCTGGGTTGAGTTGAGTAAGTTAGATGAAGATAACATTTGATTTCCAGAGGGACTTTTATTAGATAGGAATATAGGAAGTGGTAGTTTATAAATAAGACCATGAAAACACATGTCATATTGTTACTCTCATCGATCTTACACCCCAACCACTAGACTCAATGGGCAAGAGATGTGAATACAATCTTTTCTTTAAGATAACTACTTGTGTGTATCCTCAATGGGAATTATGAAGTTGATTATACTTAATTGATCTCATGATGCCAAGACTTAGCTCCTCCACTCGCCACAAATTTATGCAAGTTGATAGGTGTGCAACATATCTCTTCAATTGAGAAAGAAACTAACCTAAATGGCTTGCAATTCAATTGATTTGCTCCAATTATAATTCTCAATTGCATTTTGAGTTTGGTAGTGGAATGTTCTTTATTATTTTTGTTTGTGTTTATTAGGTATTTTCTTTAATAATGCATACAAAAGGATGAGGCTACACATCTCAATCAAATTAGTATAATCACAAGTCAAACACAACTATAGCCATGGTTAAAGAACATGAAACTTTTATACTAATGTTATGAGCCATCGTGCTTGGTAACTAAAGACAAATAAAAGGTTTGTTTTTGTTGTTGTGAACAATATACTTGATTGCGATACAAAAAACATCCAATAGGCTTGCTTTATATACGTAAATATTGGGCATGTTATCATTGGTCTCAATGGAGGAAGCCCTATGACATAGATTGTATTTTCTTCCTCTTTGGTAGAGCTATTATCTCTCTCTAAAATTGTCCTACCCACCATGAGAACAAATAGATATCTAATTTAAGTAGTAAAACAATTAAAATTCACATAAGATAACAAAGTGTTTGTAATATGGTGAGGTTAGTAATTCAAACAATGACATGTGAAATGTTACACAAGCATTTAATTTCAATATAGTAATTAATTATTAACAATAACCAAACCTAATCAAACATCATCTCAAGCTAGAATAAATCAACTACAAATTTATAAAACATATTGAGGCTTCACAACCAACATATTCTAAAACCACTAAATAACTTGTTAACGAGTGACAACATCGTACAACCCTATAACATAATTAGAGACTTCCACTGAACATCCATATCCACCTTATATGATATGCAACAAAGAATGTGAACTTTCAGATTAATAAAATACATATGTTACATTATCCAATTGTTTGCCCGAATGAAAAAGATCTTTCACAACATGAAAGACCAAATGATTTTTGCTAAGTAAGAAAAAGTCACATTCCACACTAAGCCTTAACAAATATATCAATATCATCCTAATAAGAAAATCACAGTCCAAAGAATATTCCAAACATTTTAAAAATATCTTCCTATCAAACTTCTCACCATAAGTCTATGTCCACTTCAATAAGATCTTTCACAACATGAAAGACCAAATGATTTTTGCTAAGTAGGAAAAAGTCACATTCCACACTAAGCCTTAACAAATATATCAATATCGTCCTAATAAGAAAATCACAATCCAAAGAATATTCCAAACATTTTAAAAATATCTTCCTATCAAACTTCTCACCATAAGTCTATGTCCACTTCAACATGCTAATTCTTATGAGGCCATTTGTAGAGTTCTTTCTAATGTGTGTTCCTACCAACAAAATATCCAAACTCTACCAAATTATGGAAGGCCATAAACTAGGGAAAATCATTTTTAATAGTGATAAAAAATGTTCCAAGTAAGTTATGATAGTGAAAAAAATCATAAGAGAACATATCTTAGTCAGGACAAGATATCTGGTTAATGAGAACTCTATCAATGAACATCATGTAGTTCATCACGTACATCACGTTTGTGAGTGTTGCCGTTTGTACATCACGTAGTTCTGCGGCTCTTATGCCGCTGATCTGCGGTTCTTTTGCGGCTGATCTGCCGCGGCTGGGTTTTGATCGACTATTTCCTCTGCCACGGTAACCTCTTCAATAGGACTGGAAACAAGTGTTGGTTGAGATCCATAGATCTGTTTGTGGGCCATGCAATCAAAATACGCGAAGGGTTTCTTGCAGATTAAAAAGCTTACTGAGATTCAGCAGCCGGGTTTTAGATCTAATCTTGTGTGGCTAGATCTAATTTTCTTTGCGGCTAGGTTCTAGATCTAATCTTTTGCGGCTAGATCTAGATCTAATCTTATCTTCTGCTTTTTTTCTCTATGGCTGAGTTCTACGGGCAAGGAAAATATGGCTCCCAACTTCGCAAAAATAATTGTTGGCTCATTTCCGTCCGCTTCTGGAGGGCAAGCTCCTGCCCATATCGTCAGTGAAGCCCCAATTCCCACTGTCCAGGTGGTCCAGGCCTCACTCGATGAGGCTTTGAAGTTTTCTGAAAGTGCCCTAATCTGTCGGTTCAATGGTTTTTGGCCACGGCTGACAGTTCTCCACAATTGAATCTCGGAGGTATGGAAGCCTGTCATTTCTTATGAAATTAATATCTACCCCTGTGCTAGGGGTTTCTTTATAGTAGATTTTGAAAATTCTAAAAGCAGACAATGTATTCTAGATTCCGGCCCTTGGTTTTGGGAAAAATCAGGCCTATTCATGAAGCCATGGAATCCATCATTTGATCCGTCAACAACAGTCATAACCACAGCACCAGTTTGGGTGAGATTGCCAAGTCTACCCTTGCATCTCTGGAACCTCTCCTCGCTAAAAGCCATTGGAAATGCAATTAGGGAATTTTACTGCAGGTGCCCAGAAATAGAGGAATATGCCAGAACCACCTATGCATGCATCTGTGTGGAAATGGACTTCAGCGTCGGATTCCCAGTTGAAATAAACCTAACAAGTAAAGACTATGTGTGGAACCAGAAACTCGATTATGAAAGTGTCCTCTTCAGATGTCGATCTTGCTTTGAGACAGGCCATCTAGCCAAAAATTGCCCAAAAGCCTCCGAGAAAAATTCTGCTAGAAAAAACCACCACAGATCTACATGGTGGGAAGGAGCACAAAAAGAACATTACACTGTCATCAAAGAAGATTACTCTAGAGAAAACTCTGAATCACAAGAAATCGGGCAAGAAATAAACAACTCTCAAGACAAGCAGGGAGAAAGCCCCGCCCAACAACAAAAAAGTGAACTCGACAACCCCTCAAGCATCAACAGTGATCAGGATTCGAATACCACACAAAATAAATCTTCATTTAACAACAAAGCAGATCTCCTAGACCAAACTTCTTCTCCAACTACCTTCAAAAGGACGAACACAATGGATCGCGAAGCTAAGACATCAATGTCCCAAGAACCAGAAGAGTTGAAGGAAATGCAAGATAAAGGAAGTTGGAAGACCGTGGAGAAAAAAAAGAAAGTTACAGCACCAATCTCGCCAAGAAAAATGAGGAGCCAGATAATTAAAAACTAATAAAATTACAGATCCGATAGACCAATTTGGTCTCAGTGGACGTTAGCCACCATCATCATCATCATCATCATAAAACAAAATAATTATCTAAACCTAAATGGAAAAAAAAAAGGAAAAATAATGAAACAAGCGTAAATTGGTTTGAAAAGTTGTATTATCAAGGATAAGAAATATGATGAGCATTATCTCTAAACACATTTCCTATAAATAAATAGCCACAATATGAATGCAATGAAAAAACTCAAAATTACAAACAATCAGCATATTCAGATGAATAAGCACATCATACTTTTATAAGAAAAGATTATCATTATATGGTGATGCAAAAGCAAGAAAAATGGAAACCAAATAAATCTAACCACGATGGCTTAAAGACAACTAATAAAGATGGTTATCTCATAAATACCTCTCAATTACACCTCCAACTTCATCAACCTCGATAAAGTCATTCCAAATATGTATAAAGAAACGAGAATAACTCCCGTTTATAGCTACGTACCAATTTTTTTTAAATCATGCTAAGAAAATGAGGAAAATATAGTATTTCTAAATATATGATATGATCTGCATTCACAATATCAACCCAATAAGAGATAAAATAAAATATTAAAACCTTTAATGCAACCCTTTAAACTGACATTAAAGAACACATTCCTAATCTAAATTAATCAGTCAAGGTCTGCTATGATAAAAAAAATTGTTGAAATGACTAAAAAAATAATAGTACAATAAAATATTTAAAATTGTAGGCCAAAATCGCTTGCAGCCCGATTGAGCACATTTGTAACCATAGCATAAAACACGGGCTCCCTTAGTTTTATTTCCTCTAACGTCATATTTTCGTGTTCTTCTGCCTGCAAGATCTCAAGGAACACAATAACAGGTTAAGATTAAAAAGAAAAATTAACATTTCAATAATGATAGGTATGACAAGTTCCTTCTTAAAATTTATGTTGACCAACCCATTATATAGTTGTCCTTTCATGCTTATTTACACTATCAATAAAATTATGACAAAAACTTATATGGTCAAACACTCTATTCATTCCATTTTCCCAAATATATTGAAAGTTAAAAAGTCATATTTGATCATATGTTAAGCCATATTGGATTATTTCATGTTTTGGTTCGTTTGCGAAAATTATTCTCTATAATTTTGTAGGAGATCAAAAATTCTATTTGAGATCAAACATGGTTCAAATATTGCAAAATTGTTGGGAGATCAAAAATTCTATTTGAAATCAAACATGGTTCAAATATTGCAAAATTGTTGGGAAGGATGTAAACATTTAGGAGAATAGTGTAATGTCCATTTTCAAACTATAATAGTAGAAGGAATGGATTTAGTAGCCTATTCTAAATCCCATAGGTTATAGCCGAACAAAAAGGGATAAGCTAGTTTAATTGCTTGATGACATTATAATTAGAAAGAAACATTTTAATAATATTAAATAATTAAATAAGGTGGTAAAAATATAGTGAACCATGATATTTCCAACCACCCATGGTATTCGGAGAGGAGGAAATGATTATATATGAAAAAAAGAGGGAGCTCAAAAAAAAAAACAAGTTAATGATTTGAGAATTAAACTTAGGAGCTCAAGTAGCTTATTGTGTGATGGGAAACTCTTGTGTAGAGCCCAGTTTCAATGGTGGAACTATCCACTCTAGCTAGTGGTAGTTAGTTACGGTGGTGAAACATCGACACCCTAGCTACTTTGAAGGGAGAATCAATTCAAGTTTTCCATTGGTATTTAATGGAGAAGGGAAGATCAAATAGAAACAATTTCCAAGGGTCCGAAGAGACAAATTTGCAACAACTCGCATCACCAGGAAGGGGTCAAATTCTACAAGACAAGCACATCATTGAGGTGTGATTCGAAATTGGATCCTTAAACTCTCTTAAAGCTACCTGAACTCTGTAAAAGCTCATGTCAAAGCCTATCAGAAATAACCTCTGAACAACAACAATTTTGCAGCCAGCACATAGCAACGAGGACCTTCGGTCAAAGCACATTGATCGGTGGCCCATGGGGACTGTGCATGCTGCAAAAATAGCAGTTAGGAAGCTTAGAACAGAAAACGAAGGCTGTTGCTTTGTGCACGCTAATTGCGCATCGCTAGGCAAAACCCCTCGAGAAGGAAAGGCCCCGAGTGCTCGGTCGCATGGGACGCCGGGAAACCATGGGGAAAGCGCTAAGGCGAAAGACAGGTCCCGCACTCCAAAACCGGTGGTATATATCGGAGACACCCTTGGGCGGTAAGCAGATTTGGTTGAAAACAAGCGATTCCATTCATCGCACGACACGTGTCCGGCGGATGAGAGAGAAAACCACCTCTCATCACGCACTAACGGTCGAGCAAGTCAATCGCGCGAAATGAGTGAATATCGTAGGATCTAGGGACTCCAGATCTAACGGCGGAGACTACACCTGATGGATGATTAGACCCGAGAAAGAAATAAGCCACGACGCATAAAGATTTGAAGTCCGACGTGGACGATGAGTTGGCAGAGATTCGTGTTTTGCGGGCATTCTTGGAATAAAATGGAAATAACGGCCGTTTCAAATGATCGAGTGTTTCTGGTGAACCTGACACTTATCCGTTACAGAATAGGTGGTTGTTTCACTGTGAGGTGATGCAGTGACTGTAACAGCCGAAAAGAAGGGAGACGAACAGGCGAAGAGAATGAGGAAACGACCAGTTGAGGAACGAAATGGTTCTAAGAGCCACGAATAGATAGAGAGTAAAGGAGGAGAAAAAAAAACAAACAGCGAGAAGACGCTGAATGCGCAGAGAGTCTTTGGAGTCACTCGAAGGTCGAGTGGAAAAGCCAAAGAGCTCAATTGACAACAGCATATTGTTGTTGGAGTTGCTTGGAAGTCAAGCGACTCACAGAGGCATGAAAAAGGCCGAGAGAAGGAGCTTGGAGAAGCCAAAGCCAAGAGCCAGAGCGAGCGCCAGAAGTGAGAGTTGAGAGCTTACCAAAGCTAGAGCCACAGAGCCAGAGCGAAAGCCGGAGCCATATTCAAAGCAAGAGCCAGAGCTAGAAAGCCGAAGAGCTCCAAGAGCCAAGGGATAGGATGGTGTTCTGAGCCCAATGTTCCTGTATAAAACATTGGAGTTAGGTGTAGGCACTTGTAAAAGAACTATTGCCATAATTCCAGAGAGCCTAATCGAGTTGATTAGAGCTTAAGGAGACATAGCCCAAGATATCAGGGTGAACTCCATATTATATTGTTGTCTTATGTGTTGTTTTTACTGTTGCTTTAACTACTGTTACATGCATTTATATATCAGTTTAAGTACCTTCCCATATCAACACAAACAACAGATTTTAAAGTAAATAATTAGTTGAAAACAAATACAAGCATACACTCATATTTCCAAGCATTTCTTATTTCCGCATTGGTTAATCAAATAGACCTGGGAAAATTTAAAAGCTTTGGAAGTGGGAGGAGTTCTTGTAAGTTAGAGAAGAAGCCTAAGAGCCCCATTTTCAAATCAAGTGGTATCAGAGCAGTAGATTGATTAACCCCACCTTCAAAGAAGGTTGTAACAGAATGCTCGATTGACAAGGCAAAGATTGTTTGTTTGAAAAGTGCTTGGACAATCAAGGATTGATTGCCTCATCGATTGTATGCTTGGTTGCAAACTGACTATTGTTTGAGTTTGTAGAGGTGAAGGGAAAGCTATTGATAACTCAGTCCAGGAAGGACAAGAAGGAAGAAGGGCTGAAGGTATTCTTCTATCCCAAAGGACCTCAAAGCAACCCTTGAAGCACAAGAGGTTTGTTGCAAAAGGTTGTTGAATAAGCTCCTTATTAATCTTGTTTGAATTTCTTTTATGCGTTTTGAAAATGAAAACTTCTACAAGTGAGTTCTCAAATTCTTCTTGCTCCCGAAGTTCCTTTGATGGAGACATGAAGCAAGACTTGTCCACCATGCTGGATATGGTGAGAGAAATGTATGAGGATGGAAGGAAGAGCAACATACTTAGAGAGCAGTTGAATTCCGTGGAGGAAGAGAAGCAGATGCTTTCTGACAAATTGCAGGAAATGGAGAGGCAACTTCATATTGCAAGTATGAACCTGAAAAAGATGCATGAGTTGGAGTCACAACTCTTTGTTGCGAAAGAAGCCTTGGCCAAATATCAGCGTGACGAAGAGGTAAACCATTCCTGTTTGTCTTCAAATTCTTCTAAGGATGCTTATATTGGTTCTTTTGAAAAACATACCAGAGGCATAGGTTCCAAGCTAATGTCCAAGATGGGCTACGAAGGAAAAAGATTGGGCAAACATGCACAAGGTATTGTTGAGCCAATAATGGTTGAGGAAAGGCCTAAGTATTTGGGTCTTGGCTATGGATAGTCTTATGGAGAGAGTTCCAAAGCTGTCATGAAGGCCATTGAAACAGTTCCAAAAAGGAGTTTCATTGCACGTCCTCTACCTCATAAGTGTGAGGATTGTATTTAGGAGGAATGCAATAGCTCAAAACATCATTCGCATGATGCAGGTGTTTAGAGGCACACACTTGAACCAGAGAGTTATGGAAACTCTGACAGCCTTGAAGAATGTGATGGTGTTCCAAAGGGAGCCACTTCTTCATTTCCTTCACCTCCTCATGAAGGCAATAAAGGTGAAAGAGGCAGGTATAAATTTGGTTCTAAACACATTCCTTTTGATTTTGTAAAGCATGGAAAAAGAATTGCATGTTCCTTTTGTGATTCGGATAACCATTATGTTTCTAGATGTTGGAAGATGATGGCCACATACAGGAAACTTTTGAAGGAAAAAAAGCAAGCAGCCAAAGGTCCACAGGACAAGGCAAATCATGTTGTCAAAAGGATGCACGTGTGTTGCACTTACAGCCATAAGCAAGGGCATCTTGCTGAAAAGTGTTGGACTTTGAATCCAGCACTGCTTCCACAAAAGCTGAAGGAGAAAGTGGAAAAAGAAAATGGTAGGGATGGAAATAACGATTCCATGATTGATGTGGTTCAGGATGATTCACATATTGATGCTGATGTGCAAACAAAGGAGGGCCCTTTGAAATGGATTGGTAAGAAATGGTTAGAATTCTTATCCAATTAAGGCTACATGTCTAGTGATGCATCTGTTTGCATTTCTTTGTGGAATGCAAGTTGCAGAATCTTACCAAAATGCTAAATAGAAAAGAAGTTGAGTAGGAAACTCACTTTATTGCTGCAACAATATGTTCATTTCAGCTTCGAAAATACAGTGTACTTAAGCGAAAGTTGAAAGATGGAATGCATGCCTGAGCATGAGATGCATGTGATGCTGGCTTGGGAGAAGTTAACTTGGCTTCTAAAATGGAGATAAGGATGAAGTGTTTCATCTTTTGGAAAAGAGTCCTAAAGGTCTTTTCCCTACATGCTTCACTTGAAGGGTCGTTTGTTGTAAAGGCATGTTTTATTGGCTTGTCATTTGTATGCAGATGTAAGACATGGAAGGGTTCACAAGATGTGAAATCTGTTTCTTTGTTGAAGCGAGAGTTAGTCCATGCAGTTGTTGTCTGTATGCCTATTGTTGTTAACAATTGTTGTTGGCAGCTTTTCAAACAGGTACAAATGAAAGTTTTGTGGAGCAGATGTACTTCACATTTGTTTGAGCCACCTTGGATCAAGGATCAAGGCAAAGAAGCTCCAACTACCTTCTGTAAACTTCATAGCAGAAGTTTTGCTTGAAGTCAAGGAGGAAAATTGTTCTTCCTGAGACGACCAACCCATCCAAGAGGGGAGTGGTTGAAGATTTTGGCTCAAAGGCACTATGCAAAGGCAAGTGTAGGGAAGCTAAAAGAAGAGGGCGTTGTTACTCTCATTTACTGCTCAGATCAGTATATCAGTCTTTTGGTGGACCAAAAGTTCTTTTAGTGGGAAGGCATGATTCGAAATTGGATCCTTAAACTCTCTTAAAGCTACCCGAACTCTGTAAAAGCTCATACCAAAGTTTAAAGTCTTATTGATATCGAAGCCTATCACATATAACCTTTGAACAACGACAATTTGCAGCCAGCATAGAGCAACAAGGACCTTCGGTCAAAGCGCATTGACCGGTGGCCCATGGGGATTATGCATGGCGCAAAAATGGCAGTTAGGAGGCTTAGACCAGAAAATGAAGGCTGTTTCTAATCGCGCATTGCTGGGCAAAACCCCTCGAGAAGGAAAGGCCCCAAGTGCTCGGTCGCATGGGAAGCCGGAAAACCGTGGGGAAAGCGCTAAGGTGAAAGGTAGGTCCCGCACTCCAAAACCGGCAGTATATATCGGAAGCATCCTTGGGCGGTAAGCAGGTTTGGTTGAAAAGAAGTGATTAAATTCATCGCACGACGTGTGTCCGGCGGATGAGAGAGAAAACCGCCTCTCATCATGCGCTAACGGTCGAGCAAGTCAACTGCGCGAAATGAGCGAATATCGTAGGATCTGGGGGCTCCAGATCTAACGGCGGAGATTGCACCCAATGGATGACCGGACCCGAGAAAGAAATAAGCCACGACGCATAAAGATTTGAAGTCCGACGTGGACGATGAGTTGGCAGAGATTCGTGTTTTGCGAGCATTCTTGGAATAAAATGGAAATAACGGCCGTTTCAAATGATCGAGTGTTTCTGGTGAACTTGACACTTATCCGTTACGGAACAGGTGCCCGTTTCCCTGTGAGGTGATGCAGACTGTAACAGCCGAAAAGAAGGGAGACGAACAGGCGAAGAGAAAGAGGAAACGAACAGTCGGGGAACGAAATTGTTCTAAGAGCCACGAACAGACAAAGAGTAAAGGAGGAGAAAAAAAAAAGCAAACAGCGGGAAGATGCTGAATGCGCAGAGAGTCTTTGAAGTCATTCGGAGGTCGAGTGGAAAACCAAGAGAGCTCAATTGACAGCAGCATTTGTTGTTGGAGTTGCTTGGAAGTCGAGTGACTCACAGAGCCATGAAAAAGGTCGGGAGAAGGAGCTTAGAGAAGCCAGAGCCAAGAGCCAGAGTGCGTGCCAGAAGCGAGAGCTGAGAGCCAGAACCAGAGCCAGAGCAAGAGTCAGAGCCACAGCCAAAGCAAGACCCAGAGCCAGAGCCAATAGCCAGAGCTAGAAAGCCGAAGAGCTCCAAGAGCCAAGGGATAGGATGGTGTTCTGAGCCCAATGTTCCTGTATAAAACATTAGAGTTAAGTGTAGGCACTTGTAAAAAAACTATTGCCATAACCCCAGAGAGCCTAATCGATTTGATTAGAGCTCAAGGAGACATATCCCAAGATATCAGGGTGAACTCCATATTATATTGTTGTCTTATGTGTTGTTTTTACTGCTACTTTAACTATTGTTATATGCATTTATATATCAGTTTAAGTACCTTCCCATATCAGCACAAACAACAAATTTTAAAGTAAATAATCAGTTGAAAACAAATACAAGCATACACTCATATTTCCAAGCATTTCTCATTTCCGCATTAGTTAATCAAATAGACCTAGGAAAATTTAAAAGCTTTGGAAGTGGGAGAGGTTCTTGTAAGTTAGACAAGAAACCTAAGAGCCCGATTTTCAGATCAAGGTGGGTCAAATTGCGTTTGAAGGGGGCCAAAATTTAGTGTCATTTGGAGGGCCAAATTACCAGTTAAAGAGGGACAAATTGCCTTGGATAGAGGTCGAATTGTAGTGGCATTGGGAGTGCTGATTTGCATCAATGGAAGGGTCAAATTCCAAACCATAACTCGAACCCCCCTGCTTGCTAGACAATTACAGGGAAGCCAAGTAAAAGAGGGCCGAATTGTTTCAGGTTTGAGGTCGTTGAAATAAGGAGACCAAATTGCATTAATCGGGTTATAATCAACAAGAGGAGCGCATAAATCGTGGAGGCCAAAAATTGCACCTGACATTCAAGCATTGATCTACAAGAGCCAAGTTGGAGCCAAATGAGTTATCAATGTAATTGCAACCAGGGTTCAACCTAGAAAATCCTCCAAGAGTGGGTTGAGTTATTTTCTAGTGGCCAATCTACCAGGGTTTGCCAAAATAATTTAATGTAAATATTCCTCAATGTTTTTAATAAAATTGGCTAGGTTTTTGGCTTTGGCATTTCCTATAAAAATTTTGAATTCTTTGTTCCCAATTTATTGTTGAAATTTATAAAAAAAAATCGGTAAATTATTTCTGAGAAATTTTTTAAGGAACTTTTAGTTGGAAAGTTAAAAATTAATTAAAAAGGATATTTCAGTGGTATCATAGTCGTTGCTCATGCCAACCGAAGGGTTTATATCAATTTATGAAAACAGAAGATAGGAAGTTCGTGACATACAAGAGAAAGAAGAAAGGAATGGAATTTCCCTATCTAGAATCAGAGAAGGAAGAAGTATGAATGGATGATCGAGAAGATCAACCATGGGAAAGCATCATGCATGCCTTGAGCGATTTAGCTAGGGGGCAACAAGAGTAGGCACAAACAATGGGAAAACGGAAACAAGATTTAGGGCAGGTTCTCACTCAGACAATAACGAGCATCTAAGGGAACCAAACCAACTCCAATGGTAGTGGTGCAGGAGGCTCCAAAAGGAAACCAAAAGGGTCAAGCAATCAGGAAGGACATCATTCAAAAGCTAGCAACAATTTGAAACCTATCACTCCACCACCAAGCCAATTCACACCTAGACCTCTTCTATCGAAATTTTTGGAGAAACAAGCAGATAATCAAGGTCAACAAAAGAAAAATGAGATTTTTTCTGACTATGTAAGGGAATATTAGGCATTGGGGGAAGAGTTCCATGCAACTATGTCTCTTCATTATTATCAAGTATCAGCACAAGTCTAGGGATCACAATTGAAGGACATAATTTTGAGATTCCTAAAAAGGTTAGGAAAATAATTATTCCTTCCTTTGATGACACATCTAGTTGCACAACCCTTGAATGGGTTCAGAAGTTGGATACCTATTTCCAACTTAATCCAATGGAAAAATCAAAGGTTGTACAATACACCACCTTACATTTGGAGGTGAGGCACACAGATGGTGGTATCATGGATTAAGCACTTTGGGTTACTCTAGTATCACTTCCTACTTGGAATTTACGGAGAGTGTTGATCAAGCGCCTTGACATGAAAGATCTTGAATAACATTTTAGGGAGCTGGCACAACTTCGGCAAATAGGTACTTTAGACATCTATATCTCATAATTTCATAAGTTGGTAGTGATATATCTCCTCTCAGATATATTTATGACCATCACTAATATATCTATGAACATCAAAAATATGCAACATGGGTGCTCCTTGAATGCAAGATTAAATTCTCCATCCAATGAGTGCTTTCACTCGAAATTTGAGTAAAATCGTAGGGAGATAAGTTCAAAATACGAGTTGAAAAAGTACATTTTTTATTTTCCCCCTCCAAAACTTGATGAGGTAATCTAATCTTATTTTATTATTTCCACCAATATTTTATAATATTCCTTAGGAGGCCCATTTTAGACCTCAAAATTTCTCTAACGCATATATTTATGTGTTCAATTACATTGATATAGAGAACAATCAACACAATTTTGGTGTGGCATTTCTCTTCTCTTATTTTCTGATATAGTATCAAACCCTATAGGACTTGTGAGGTAAGAGGCTGGTGTGAGGATTTCTTCTTTAAGCACTCCTCTGCAAGTAAAGAATGAGAGGAAGCTAGTCTTCGAGGGTTGTAGTCATAAAATATTAGTGCAGGAGAGTAGACAATTTGTGGGTGTATATTTCTATGGTAGTATGTAAACACTATCATGAGCTTTGTTTGGAAAAAGAGAGAACCAATTAAATTTGAATTTCTTGTGAAGGGGACAATGATGATAATGGCTGCAAATATTTGTGCATAGTTTATGCTTCTGTTAATGCTAATGATGATAATAGGCAATCAGCTCTTATCCTCTTCTCAGGTAACCACAACAACCTCAGGTGTTCTGTTGTATTCATGACTGTAGATGGGGAGGCAGTGGCTTCAAGAAAATATGATTACACCGTAGTTGGAGGAGGAATGTTCGGTCGTCCACTCACAACTATGCTCGATGCAAATATTTGTGCATAGTTTATGCTTCTGTTAATGCTAATGAAGATAATAAGAAATCAGCTCTTATCATCTTCTCAGGTAACCACAACAACCTCGGGTGTTCTGTTTTGATTCATGACTGTAGATGGGGAGACAATGGCTTCAAGAACATATGATTACACCGCAGTTGAAGGAGGAATGGTTGGTCGTCCACTCACAACTATGCTCGATGCTTTTGAAGTGAAGCATAGGTTCGATGAGAAGCTGCAGTTTGGAAACCAGCAGCATCAGCAACATCAAAAGTTATAACAGCCATCTCTGAAGACAGTTGAAAATGGTCTCACCCGGGCCCCAGACCCCTGATTGGACCAAAAGAGATGAATGGAGCAAAGAAGCGGTTTGTACTCTTCTGGATACTTGAGTCCAAATGGCTTCTCAAAAGTCGGGCCAAACTCAAAGGAAATGACTGGGAGGACATGGTGAAGCAAGCTTCTTCTCATAGTTCTAGAATTAAGTTGCACAAGGCAAAGTAACAATGAAAAAACAAGATTCAGTCTATGAAGAAGAGATATAGTTCTAAGGCTACGAGCATACGCAATCCCAATTCAGTACCTTCTCCCTGGCCCTTCTTTGCAAGGATAGATTGGTTGTCAGGATGCTTGACTATGCCCCAAGCCAGCTCTGGTGAAGTGTAACAACCCATTTATAAAGTTAAGAAATAATAAAAACAATTAACTAATATAAAGTTTATTAATAAAATATAAAAGTTATTAATATTATAACAAATATAAAGTTCATTAATAAAATATAAAAGTTATTAATATTATAACAAATATAAAGTTCATATTAACTAATATGAATGGGTTGTTACATGAAGTGTGTGTTGATATGGGTGGATAACCTGCACTCACGGATCTGGAAATGCAAGCCTTGCCCATGGTGGAAATTGGAGATTCATAGATGGTCTTCATGAGGGTACAAGAGATCCAACCTAGCCCAGGAGAACCTATTGAAGTAAATCTGAAACATTTGGTAGTAGTGGAAGCAGATGGACAAATGCAGGAAAAGAATGAGGAAGATGGCTCTAAGATGTTGCCAAATAGGAAAGAGACTGCAGTGTTGGACAGTGACACCCATATTCCTGGGAGCAAAGTTGCAAATGTGTGAGATGGCTCAAGAAAGGGCCATTCATCAAAACACAGAAAGGATTCAAGCAGTGAAGTAGTAGAGAGCAATTGATCTTTTGCTGATTCAATCCTCAAGCTTGAGCAAGCAAAGATGGTGATGTACCAGAATGCTTGAGGGCAGAGACAGATTAGGAGAGGCAAGATGGAACTCAAGTGCACATAGATCATATAGCCAAAACTCAACAACAGTAGCTAGATTGTTGTCAGATAAAACTTAAAATGGGTAAATGAAAACTTGCTAATAAAAATTCTGCATTGAAATCTGCACTTCTTGCAACAACAGCAGCTCTATTAGATGGTCCTACTCCAGGCATGAAGGAGTTAGAAGCATAAAGTCAAAGATGTCGATATTCATTGTCACTCAATTGAAGTAGAGCTGATCTTTCACTGCAAGACCTGAGTTTCTGTGCTATTGTAGAGAAATTCTGAGATTCTTTCATGGATAGATGTATTTCTTCTTACTTTTGAGGAACATGTAGATTGTTCCTCATTTTATTTACACCTCTACATAAATGAGTTCATAAAAGTTGCCCACAAGGGAAAAGAATATATAATGTCATATGGGTGGCATTGGAAGCTTGCTTTATGTTTGGACTCTGGAGTGATGGCCTGTAACTTTTGCAAATAGGGCTTTATCCTTGGAATGGTTAACATAATGTTACTAGTTACTACTGTCATGTCAAATGTCATTGCAGTTATCTCAAGGTAGGTTATTGTCAAGTTGTTGTCTTGAAAAGTTGGGGGTGCATGATCAGTGTTACTCGACACCCTGAAGTGAAGGTCCAAGGTTGCAAGTTTATGGTATGAGGTCAGAGGTTATCTATAACTAAGTGATAGTACAATGAAAATGTCTTTTATGGTGTGGTTGGTCACATGGAAAATAGTTGATTACCATGATGGTTTAGTGGTGTTTATTTGAGAGAGTAAATGTTGTAAGGACAAAAATACATCCAAGGAAGGGGCATTGTACAATGTCTTCTAGTATGTTTTGACCAAGTTGTAAATACTCTGTGTGTAAGAGCCTAAGAGGGAGTACCCCAAACAGAGAATAGCTATCGATTGCAGAGATAGGGTCAAAACATAGCTCTTAGGAAGTGGCCTGTGATGGCAAGTAACATTGAGTCGCCTAATTTAATGTTGCAAGGATTTGTCCATATTGGAAATAGGCACTTCCATTCTGGATAAGCTTCTTTTGTAGGTACATATTGTGGATGACAAAGATGGAGACACCAATTATGTAAATGACATTAAAGGAACAAGAGGAAGAATAAATCAGCAAAGGAAAGCATTATGGTTCTATGGTACTTGGACCATGGTTTCAAATTTGCATAATGTATTGGGCATATGTTTGTAAGCCCTATATAGGCATGTGTACATCTAGTTTGGTTATGGTGCATCAAAATCATGGTTTGGTATTCAACAATGGTAGTGTGGCATTAGACTCGTAATTGGAGGTTCAATGTTCATTGTTTAATTTGCCTAAAGGGAAGACTGTTCACCGGTATAAGTTGTTAACACTTGTGTGTGCGGTGAGCCATTTGTTGGTTGTAGACTCGAGGTGACACTACATCATGTATGTCAGAATCGAATCAAGAAAGGTTCGGGGAATAGACATTAGTAGAGAGCAAGGTGCATCAATTTCACTAGTTAGCTCTTCAAAATTGCTGGAAGAGTTGTTTGCACATTCAGGGGGAGTTCATCAAAGAGTTGAACGAACCATGTAGGTGAACAACTTCATACTAGATTGGTGGTTACAGTGGTTGACTACCCATGTATTTCAATGGATGGTTGGTCATTTACACAGATTTCGACGGTTTGGTGGTTACTCTATGCTCAAGTTATAGAATACAAGTACCAAGTTGGACCAAATAAAGACTTTGCAGTGTGGGACCTTTCTTAAGATCTGAATAAGCATTTAGTACAAAATACTAGAGAATAATGAATATATCGTTGGACAAGAAGATTACTCATTAAGGTGGAGTATTAGAATTATTGACTCATACTTGTTGATGTCAATCTGCATGATCAGGGCGGGAGGCTTCATCGGTTCGCATCTACGCGAGAAGCTGATGCATGAGATGGATCACACAATGTTCACCATGGATGTTTACAATGACAAGATCCAGCGTCTCTTGGAGCCTGGTCTCCCCTAGTCTGGCCGCATCGAGTTCCTCAAGATAAATATCAAGCATGACTCCAGGCTTGACGTTCGAGATTGCTGATGAGTACATTAACGTTTGTGGGTTTGTTGCGGATCTGTCATTTCCCTGCTATAGATCGATCATGGCTCCTGCGTCCATGTTCAAGCGATGGCTTAGACCCGAGACAAAATTGATCTCTATAGCAAACAAATACATGACCTACAGGGAAGTAGTCGTGGATTCTCGCCTCACCAAGAAGCTTGATGTAGCAAATCTACCCTCGAATCTATTGGATGAGACCAATATGAGGACGAATCTAGGATGTCAATCCCCAGATCTGCTTGAAGGGGCTCTGATCCAAATTTTTATTAAAACACCGAGAGGGAAATCAGTGTGTATGAGGGTTTGGATCCGAGATCGGGTACAAGCTCTTAAGCAAAAGATTCAAGAACAATTGGGTATTCCAATAAGACTCCAAAATTTGATTTATGCGGCGAAATCACTGTAAGAGGGCTTCAAGTTGCAGGACTATGGCATTGTTCCTGATTCAACCATCATCCTGAACATGCGACTTCTTGGAGGTTGTCCTCGACCTAGTTCCAAAGGTCCAGTTTCCTTCAAAGATGCAATTAAAGGGAAGACAAATTCGAAAAAAATGCAGAACAATGTCTCAATCTTCCTAGTCCCTATATTGTGGAGAAGATGAACCAGGTGACGACATTGACAATCAACTTGCAAGAGGTAAATGAACTCTACTATGATTTCCATGCAAGAGTAGTTATTTGCAGATTCAATGGATTCTAGCCCAAATCGGAGAACTTACATCAATGGATTTTCTCTACTTGGACTAGAAAACTGTGAAATTCACCTATGTTCTAAAGGCTTTTTTATTGTAAAGTTTGACACAACAACAGATCTAGAATATGTATTAAACAAGGGACCATGGTTTTGGGGCAATGCGAGTCTATTCTTGATACCTTGGTTCCCAAGATTTAATGCAAATACCATGGTGGTCTCCAAAATGCCAATATGGATCCGGTTACATAACCTTCCCCTGCATTTTTGGTGTCACTTAGTATGAGAAGGAATAGGGAATTCCTTGGGGAAGTTCCTAAAAGTGGATGCAGATAGAGCCTCAAAAGGCATTTCCACTTATGCCAGAATCTGTGTAGAGGAGGCATTTTCACTTTTGCCAGAATCTGTGTAGAGGTAGACCTCAGTAAAGGTTTACTTGATAGAATTATCTTGTTTCACACCAATCTGCAGTGGTCCCAGCCTCTTGATTACGAGAATACGACATTTCGTTTTCATATATGTTTACAAACTAGTCATCTTCAAAATGTGTGCCCTCAAGCAAAACCAAATCCAAAAAGGAAAAAGCAACAAATTCCAAAGCCAAAAGGTTGGCAATTTTCAGAATCCCAAGAAGTTGAAGCAGAGGATGCAGAAATCCCAGAAAAAACCTCAAACAACAATGTCTAGAAATCCCAGGAATCCATGCAGAATAGCAATGTCAAACATAATTCTTCAATAGCTCCAATGCCTTCCGTTCAGCAGCAGCAGATTGAGAAAATCCTATCTGAAAAAGAAGTCAGTGGTACCAAAAGAATTCATGCATCAAAAAGTTCAGATTCTGATAAAGAAATCCTTGTAAATGTAAATGAGACTTAAATGACTATTATATATTCCACTCCCATCTCTAGTGGTTGGCAGAAAGTGGGAAGAAAGAAAGGTAGAAGAGAGTAGACTTGTTTAAACTCTTTGGTGAGTTGTTACTGATCTTGGATACTAGGATCTGCTGTTTTACGCATATGCTTTCTAGCATCTACAATATGTAATTTTGTTCATTATGAATAAAATTGTGATTTTTCCTTGGGGAAAAAATATTAAATCATACTTGTCTTGTGTGCTAATATTTAGTCACATAAGTTGGATGTATTGATTATTGTAAAGTAAGAAATGTCTCTATGTGAAAAAGCCTTATTGAGTGGTTTTAACAGATTGTTGGATGAGAGATAAATAGCTCCTAGTTTAGTGTGTGGTTAAGATATTCTCTTAACTAGTTATATATGGGATAAGGTAGTGCGTTTAACTTGAGGCAAATCCTACTTCACTTATATCTGTACAATTGCATTGATATAGAGAACAATCCACATGTTTTGTTGTGGCATCTCTTTCTCATTTTCAGATAACATTAATCCAAATATTTGTGATATTGCTCAAGGCTGGGGCTTTAAAGTAAAAACCGCAAGCTAGACAACCAATATGTGATATAGGTAAGTGAAGAGTTTAATTTTCACTGTACCAAGTAAAAGGTTTACAAGCTTGCAAGAATGACAAGCTGAGAACATATATGCAAGCAATCCTGGCTACCATGGAATCATTTGAGGCATTAAACTTGGAAGCTATACGTAGATCATCAAATGAGAAAGCTGACTCGCTAGCAGTCTCCACTTCAATCTTTTATTCAATCCCAGAGTTAGAAAATGGTGGAAGAATAGAGTCAATTTACAGACCTTCAATTATGCACAACATAGAAAACTGGCAGGATTTTAAAGATAATGCACTGGTAGTCGAAGTGTTGAATAACAAAGGGGAATTTGCAGAAAATGAGGTTGACTGGAGAGAAGAAGACTCCATGGAAGAGTTACCAACAAACAAGATCCTTGCAGGACTCGTACCTTTGGAAGCTACTTCCAGGACGGATGATGCATTCAAGGGCTGAACTGAGACTATCAAGCCAGAAGAGTATGATGAAAATTAAAATTGGAACAGGGATCACACATGAAAAAAAAAGAAAGATCAACAATTTGGTCATAGAGTATAAGGTTGTGTTTGCATGGTCTTATGATGACCTCAAAGCTTACAAGGTCAAAGATGCCAACACACAATTCCTCTGGTCAAAGATGCCAAGCCCTTTCACCAGAAGCTTAGACAGATAAATCTGAAGTTGGCACCACTGTGAAAGAATTGGAAACGTTGCTTAATGCAGGCATCATCGCCTTAGGTAGGCATACTACATGGTTATCTAACCCAATGGCGGTTCAAAAAAGGATGGGGCAGATTTGGCTATTTGTGGACTTCAGAAACTTCAACCCTGCTTCAGCAAAGGATAACTACCTGTTGCCCAATATGGAGATGTTGCTATAGAGAGTCGTGTTCGAAAATGCTATCATTCTTGGACAATTTTACCAAATATAACCAGGTCTGGTGAACAAAAATGACAGAAATGATTGCGTTCACCACACGTTGCGGTACTTTCGAGTACGTAAGGATGCCTTTCAGATTGCTCAATGTTGGTGTGTCATGTCCCTTCCCAAAAGAATTTGTAATAGGCTCTGTCTCTCCACAATTTTGCTAAGGAAAAAGGACCCAAGCAATTTCGACTTAGAAACTTAAGAGAAATGAGGCCAGATTAATTTGCTAGTGGAAGGCGGGGGCCACCCCTATGGGAAAACGTATTGGGCAATTCAAATTGCCTTGGAGGGAAATTATATGGTTGTTGGAAGGGGCCCACATGAGGAAAGAGAGGCCCATGAAGTCTTAAGGAGGAAGAGCTCCTCACTTGGGGGATCATTCATTCTTGCATATCAAAAATCACTTCATTGTTTGCTCGAGCTGCTTAGCTGAGTCAACTGGCTCTTTAGCCACGAATCTCTCAAGCGGGAGATCCAACCTTACCGTCGGGGGACTTTGAGTGCCACCCTAGGAAGGCAGTTTCATAGCATCATGAGGGGCACCAGGGAGTATTCACAGCCAGCACATTCAGCCACCATCCAACAATGCGTATTTCTGGGCCAGCAGAGAAGGGAACACGCAGTTGTGGACGGAGCTTCATTGGGCCATCACTAGCTGATGGAACCTGGAGAGTTGAAGGACATCAGGAGGTCAGCACTTGGGAGGAGTTTGTAGCAGGTGGGTGCAACAAATAGGCAGTTCGAAACCAAGCCTTGGAGGATAGCGCTGAGGGCCAGTCTCTGCATCACGTGGGTCTTGAAGTAAAGAGTTGCAACACCGGAATCACAGTTGGGAAGGAAGGAAATTCATAGGAGGTCTCATCCCAGTGATTTGGGGTAGTTTTGGAGAGTTTTCCTAGCTTCATTCAGGCACGTTGAGTTTGTCAGTTTTAGTAAAGGAAGTGCTCCTTGGGGGTCGAATTTCAAAAGTCTGAACTAGGCCAAGCCCTTCCTGCTGGGTTTTTGCTAAGAATCTGGGGGTTGAAGTTTTATAACCTTTTGAGTACGAGAAGAAGTGATTCCAGCCTTTTTGTTCCAACAGACATTACAGTTTCTGGGCAGCGCAGATCAATTCTAGCGCAGCAGTTGCGCAGCCCTCAGATCAACGTTTGTTCACCTGGGTTTTGTCACGCTTGTCCTTAGAGACAAGCCCAGGTGCACCATTCCATTCACTGTTTTATTTTTCCTTGATGACTTAATAAAATGGCTCAGCAGTTCTCTATTTCTCAGCGTTTTCATGGGTGTATGATGTGTATTTCGCATTTCTGATTGCTGGATTGTTTGCTTTCTTTGTTTATCACTTAATTTCCTATTTAGGAACATTACAGTGGTATCGAAGCCTAGGTCTTGGCTCAGTTATGGGGATTTTCTCCTATGAGAGAAGGCGACCAGCAGAATATTACATACAAATGGCAGAGGTACCGAAGCAAAGAAAGGGCACTAGAGATCACTCTAGACACAGAGGATAGGGAAAGGCAGTAGTAGCAGATGAAGACATGGGAGAGCCCAAGGGCAGGGAGGAGATGGCTTTTGACAGCGTCTTGAAGGCTTTGAATGATCTAGCAAAGGGGCAGAAGGAGATGCTAGAGGAGACTAAAATGAAAAACCAGGAGAGAACCACCCCTAGGGGATTCTTATTTGGGGAAACTTCTGGGGCCTCTCAACAATTCAATCACCCATCACCTGCCGCACAACCTCCATCAGTGAGTGGGCCAACTCGAGCCACACTGCCCTTTTTCATGCTTGTGGCACAGGTTGAACTAGCTGGGAGTGAAGACCCTTCACAGATGGGAGAACTCTTTAGAGAATGGCAGTCCATGGGTGTAGACTTCAAGGAAGCACTCTCTTTCAGAGATTTATGCAAGCTCAAGCAGAATGAGAAGAGCAAGGGTTATGAAGGACAGGGCACGCAGAGCTATAAGTTATAGAGGACAATAGGGAGGACGTAATTCCTTATATTCGATGGCACTTGCCAAGTGCACTTCTCAGGCCTAGGTTGAGAAGATGGACACGTATTTCCAGCTTAACTGGATAACAGAGTTGGAAGCCATCAAGATGGCCACGCTGCACATGGAGGGGGAAGCCCACGACTGGTGGTTTCATGGCTTGGCCATCGTGGGGCATGCCAATGTGACTTCATATGAGGATTTAACCAGGAGGGTGGTGGAGCGCTTTGACTAGAGGGATCCAGAGGCTCATTTCAGGGAGCTAACCCAACTTCGCCAAATGGGCAACCCAGAGCAGTACATATTAGAGTTTCTGAGAGCTTCAGTGATGATGTCGGACCTATCAAATCCAAGAACAATATACACCTTCGTTGAGGGCTTACTCGAGCCCCTGCGTGGACTGGTGAAGTCACGCAAACCCTCCACACTGCAAGAAGCAGTTATGTGCACCAGAGACTTGCAGGGGGCCATCCCCAAGACACAAGCACCCTTTCCTGCATGTACCCCTTTTCCCCAGAAGGGGCATGACACTAGACCCCCACCTCAGAGAACCACCCAGGGACACGGGCAGCTGGATGATGAGACACGAAAGGACCTCAGGAGGAGGAAGTTGTGCTTTACTTGTCGGGAGCCCTGGGCACCAAGCCATCGGTGCACTGCTAGCAAATCGCATTACATTGAGGTCTTTTTCAGATAGTGACCAGGAGGATGAGGTAGAGCAGGAGTGTGGTATGGGAGACGGTGAGAATCTGACAAAGAGGGAGCCACTGCCACCACCTCCATAGGGGGAGCATCCTTTGCTCCATCCAAGAGAGTCCTTGCTTCTTTATGTGGGGTCCCCAAATTTCTGACATTGAGGATCAGAGGCATGATACATGGGTAGTGGGTATTGGTCTTAGTTACTAGCGGGTCTACCCATAACTTTATAGATGTCTAGTTGGTTCAGAGGAGGGGCCTTACCACGACCAAGTTTGATGGATTTTCAGTCCTGGTACCAGGTGACCGTACCATGCAATGCACTCGGTATGAGCTCGCTTTGACAATAGTTATGGGGAACTACACTATGACGGACCATTTCTTTGTGGTCGATGTGCTAGACACCAACTTGTTGATGGGTGTCCAATGGCTGTACTCCCTTGCGCGAGTTAACACTTGTAATGTCCCAAATCAGAAAATTTTGGAACAAGCACTTCATATAAAACTATCATGCATTTACTAGAAGATTGCCATGTAAAACCCAAACCATAAATTATAAATTGCATAAAATCTCATTAAAAATCACAGCACGAGGAACAATGAGAAATGTAGCGACCAAACTCCAGCTTTACTATATATCGAGAGATACCAATCACTACACCTGTGGATTCTGACTGAATCAACCAACGGGAGATCGGTGCTCACCCAATCTCTCTATATCACCCGAGAGTTTTTGTCCTCGGGCTACCAATGGAGTAGAGAACCAGGTTCTCAACCTCTCATACAAGAAACAATATCAAAACCAAGATGTCCTCCAATGGTCTCCTCCTCCTCTTTTATAGATTTGATGGACGCCTTTAGAACCTTCTATTTTATTATTATTTTAATCATGGCGCACCTTTCCCTCTTTTATTTCAATTAAAATATTCTTTTTAACGTGGGAAAATGGTAAATTGGCCACCATGTCTCCTTAGATCACTGAAAATCATATCTAACCATCCCATCCTGCAGATCTTCTCGTTCCAATTCCGACGAGCTATTACACGGAGGTGTTATGCCATGCATTTCTCCCGAAATGCCACCTTAAGCGTAATTAATTGAGTCAAGCCCACTAATAACTCAGTTTTCTGAAAGTTGTCGAAATGCGCCGAAATGAAAGGCAAACTGTGCGGATGATGGAATATACCAAGCGAATGCCATCAGGCCTCATAGAAACTCCTCAAAACTCCATCGGGACCCCTGATGACATAAATTGCTCCACTGACCTTGCCATCCCCTGCCTTGGAAATCCATCTTGACTATACTATTTAGAAGAATAAAAATAGGGACATGAGTAGAGTTTAGAAGATCAAATTTCTGAAGCAGGGCAGCTATTGGTGAGAAATTTGAAGTGAGCTTTTGCAATGAGGGGCAGGGATAGTATCCGGTGAGGATTCTTCATGGGCCAGAGAGTACAAGGCAGAGAGTACAGAACAATGTCCAAAGAGAGGTTGACGCAAGCGCACTGATGCAGTGGCAGTGTGGAGCCTAGAGGGAGATCAAATTCCTGTTGAGGAAATCGAGTTTTAAAAGCCGAAAACCGGGGTGTGAGACTGGGAGGCTAGAAATCGAACTTTCTGGTCAGCAGAGGGTCCGAAGGAGGAGCAACGCAATCCCTAGCAGAGGTGACGCAAAGACTGCGTGGGGTTCATGTTGTTCTATGCAGAAGCTAACACAGAAGGGCGTAGAGCCTCTATTCAAGCAAGATCAGAGTCAGATTCTTCCATTGACAGGGCGAGAGTATCTCACTACTTGTTTTGTCCAATTTATCTCTGTATAGGATAGCCAGTTGGGCATCCAATGAATTGTACTCAAAATTACTACTGTATAGTAAAAAAAACCCTCAGTTGCTGCACTAGTTTTCCCACACTGGGTTTTTCTAGGAACATTTGTCCAAAAATAACTATGTAGATGTGTTGTGTATTTCCTTCTTGTTCAGTTTCTTGTTTCCACATTTTATTTAAATAGTGAAGGTTGCAGTGTATTAGTTTCGGAGTTTACTGTAGGAAACAGTAAATAAATTTGTTCAATACTTAACAAATAGAAGAAACGTAATCAGTTGCTGCAATAGAAATTTGGGGCTTCCAAATTTTTGCACCTCCAAATGATGAAATGTTGAGCTATGAAGTTAGGTCATTGGTAGGATTCATGATCTGGCCCAGAGGACCCACAATGCTCCCAGGCTGCCTTGTACCTATTTTATCGGTGTTGCCTTGTTCTCGAGCCTAGATGGGGATGGTGATCACTTAAGACACTTTCGAAGCGCTCGAACACCTTTTCTTGACGATGACACCATGCTCTATGGTTGTCAAATCACCCATGCAAACCCTATGATGATGATGCATGGCTTCTTGTTGATGACATCTTCGACGAGGAGTTGTGACTTGGAGATGCACCCATTCATTGTGATGAGTTGTCTTGGAGTGAGGAGCACTCATGGACCGATTTTGTCACCTTGTTTGATGTAGATGTTCATTAGACAAGGATGACATCATGTTGGAGGGCTATTTCTCCCACACATGTGGAAAGGATGTCATTTTATTATGTTTTATCATTATGTGAAGTTATCTTTAGGTCAACTTGTGACCTAATAACCTTGTTGAATACCTATAGTTGATTTTAGGGATTTTGATTGTAAATCAATAAAAATATGACTTGGTAACCCTCCCATAAATAGCGATGGGAGTCAAATTCCCTTGCATCAATTGACACACACTCATTTATCTTTCTTGCAAAGATTGCACATTAGTTATCTTCTTTTCTCTTGGATCCAATGGCTAAGGAATACGAATTATCTTGGGGAGGATGTGTTTTGCATGGAAAAGGCTTTCTATGGATTAATGAAGTGATGCTTTCCATAGTGTAAGTTTAATGTTATTTTCTTCCATTTTGCAAGAAATTGTTGAGATTAGGGTTTGTCACATGCCATATTAAAAAGTGCAATATCTTTCATGAACTCTTGTTTCTTATTTATTTATATAAAAATTGTCATCAAGTGTCCATCAAAGGAACTAGATTTGCACCCTTTGACTTTAAATCTCCTAAAGAATAGAGTAGCTAGGGTTTTGGAAGTGACGCAAACTTTCCTTCCACCCTCACTATTTAAGGTCCTCTTTCATAGACCTTGTCCTATTGACTCCATTTCCCAATTGATTGAAGGCACTAACCTATTTGTATCATTCAACATAATTCTCCCATTTTTATTTGTTTTATGCTAAAGTAGGGTTACGGTTTGGTTAAATATGCATTTTATAGCATAATTGTACCTATATATTATTGCCCTTTAAGTCCATATTGCATCTCTTAATGTCTAAAAGGCAAAATCTATCACTTTATGCATCTTATACCCCCATTTCTAGGGCTGACGTCTAGGCCTTATTTGTTGTTTTGTACATTTTCAGCCATTAAAAACACACTATTGACCTATCCCTTGTTTACCCTCATCTAATATATTCAACTCTTTGTTGATCATACCTTGTATAAGCATTTATATCGTTGTTATATGATTTTTCATGTTGAAAACCTTCATACTCTTGAAACCCTAACATATAACAACATTTATTAGGTTGATAGTGGCTAATGGAAATGTTTACTTTAACATATATAAACCTTATCTTGGCCTCGAAGGCTTTGCCTATGCTATCCCGCTAGTTCTCTTTCACTTCAAGCCTATCTTTATTTAAAATTTCATATGGTGTTTATTCTGCAATTCTTTAGAAAACCATTTAGCTTAGATCCCTAGGTCATCTAACCTTTGAGTCTTGCCAAGGAAGCCTTCCTTGTGAGGATAGTATCTGATCACAAAATAGCAAGGGAGAAGCCATTTAGGTGATAGTGGTGGCTGACTCTATTGTTGTCCTAAGACTTAGGGTGTTGCCCCATTCATAAATTATTGTTTCTTTTATCTATGTTTGGAGGGTCGTTGGTTGCATTGTATGGAACTAGTTGGTTCAGTGAAAATAGATGGGTTCAGTATTGAATCAGCCTTTTGCAGTTCTGTGCCACCAATTGGACCAGTTTAAGCTTCAAAACAGTCAGACTGGTTGGTTCCATCGGTTCCATTGTTTCTGATGACTAATGGATGGTACCCAACGTAAACACATCAACGCTAAGTATTGCACTTGACTTAGTAGGGTCATTGAATGAGGCAAGTAACAAAGCCATTGACCTCAAGAAATCAACCCCAAGACCTCCTATGTGAAGGTCAAACAATTCAAGAGCTTGATCTATCCAGCTGGGTTGGAGAAAAAGAAAAAAGATATATATAGAGTCTAGACACACACACACATACATATATAGACGCACATACTATCAACTCAGGTTTTAAGGTCAAGACCATTCATCATGACCCAACTCTTCAATACCGTGTCAACTCATCACATAGTTCAATTGTATCATCTTGTCAATTTATCAATCATTAATTCAGAGATATCTTTGTACATCCTACGCAAGTAAATTTTATCTCACAGGTCCATAACAATTACCTCTTTAAATTTCAAAAGTATCAAATTTGTCACAGATGCAGGTTTTGAACGATCCCACCTACACAAGTAAAAAAATATCATAGCAAATACACAAGTCAGGCTACTATACTCAACAACAAAGGAGCACAATGTAGTTAGTAAAAATATTCTGGATTAATATTAATCTAAGAACTAGATTAGTCATATGCAAACAAGTCTAACAAACTCAGAAATGTTTTACCTGCATTTTGTTTCTATCTTTTGAACTAAGTAGTTTATTTCAACATTCAATGCAAGTTTTGAATGACCAGCACAAGTAAACTGTTTACATATATAGTTGCAAATTGAGGTAGGCATATCATTTCTGAAATACTAACCCTCAATGCAAGGTGCAATGCAAACTTAATCCATGTTTGACCTAATGTGTTGAATACTTATTGTATTAAAAAAGTTATGTTTTCCTTGTATTAAAGAAGGTGGGAGTTCTAATGAATAAAATAAACATGAAAGTTACATTTAAACTGGTTACATATGTAGTTGCAAATTGAGGTAGATGTATCATTTCTGAAATAGTGACTTGAATGAAAGATGTGATTCAATGTTTATCTCTGTTTGACCCAAAGTGCCCAATATATTTTGTGATAAAAAACCAATGTTTTCCTTCCTTTAAAGAAGGCAGGAGTTCTAATGAATAAAAGAAACATGAAAGTTCTACATACCACATGCAAAGAAATGCACAATAAGATAGGATAAGTTAATTTTATTAATGTCCAAAGAATGGTCACAAAAGTAAGTCAATGGCATTGAGGAATACAACTAGTATGAAATTTGAATACATGTGGGAGTGCAAGTGCGTGAAAATTTCTGAATCTAGACACAGAAATCCTACTACGGTTACTAGTTTAGCATCTCCTACTTGTTATTTTATTCAACAAGTTATTTAATTTATAAACAGTGATCAAAAACACTACTGCAGACTACACAGACATACAGATCATAAACTGAAACAATAGATGAGACAAAAACACAAGGGACACCGTTATTTTTGGACAACACGTCCCCGGAAAAACCCAATGCAGGAAAACCGGTGCAGCAAATAGAGGGTTTGTATTATTAAGCAAGCAGAATCTGACTACAACTACTTGCCTCTCAGACCAGCTAACCTTACAGAGAAATCAAGGCAGCAAGAATACATACAAGAGTTTACCTCGTTCTCCAAGTCACAATTGATCCACTAAGTAGCTTGACTTTGACAAACACTGCGAAATCCCAGCACAATCACTGCTTAGGCTAGCGTCTTGCCTCTAGGAGATTGCGGCACCCCCTTTTACTAGATCGATTTGCTAAAGGAAGAATATTGTTCAGCCCTCCCGACTCAAAACCTCGCTTCTCCTACAAAATCTTAGACTTCTGACGAATACTCTGCACTGCCACTGCAAGAGACCCTCTTGGCCTGCGTCAGCAATGCATGAGCCCCTTCCTAGACTCCATAGGCCTCTGTGTTGCCTCTCTGATGCTACGTACTCTTTGACTTAGAACTCCTTTCCGATCCAAATCTCTGCTTCTACCCCTCACTGCAACTCAAATCAGTTGTTCGATTTTCTCAGCAAACCACGCCCTAGAAAAATCGAACTCACTAATCAACTCGGTGTCTCTCCAACTCACCCTCAAGCCTCCTCTTATACTTTTCTTGTTGATGAATCAATGGCCCAGATTCAGTCCCTAATCAACGACTAAGATTAAAATAGACTTGAACCTTGTCTCTTAGAAGCTTCTCGCCCATATTTTTATTAATACCTATGAATATTCTTATTTTCCTAAGTTTAGACTTAGGAAACCCATTAAAAATATTAATTATTTTAATAACTCACAGTCCAGGGGGAATTTCACCAAATGATTTCTTGATCTTGGAGATCTTATGTATTCTAGCCCCTCCACAAAATTTCGGAGCTGGAGCACATCCGATGCTACCCAAAATCAACAAGTGCAACTCTTGAAAAATGTTGAAAATAACATATAGAAAGAAACAAACCTACAGTAGCAAATCCTCAAGATAAAACACTTATGTAATTGTGACAAAGGTACGATGATGCGAAATACAAACATTGAATATGTCCAAGGTTGGGAAAGTCGACAACTCAAGAACCTAGAGAGGGAGAGAGAGTGGCAATGATGTCAAGGTCTCCAGGGTCTAAAGGCCGAATGTGAGGGGATTGAACTAGGTATTAACTCACTATTGGGGTCCTTTGGAACTATCAAGGGGTCTAGCTGTATGATCCTGGGGGGGAATGTAGGAGTATGGGATACTAAAAGCATTCACAGTCGACAGAAAGAAACTCTAGATAGTTCTTTGGCTACTCCTTTGGATCTAGGAGCTAATTTGATGGGTGGAAGGTTGTGATATTCCCACTTAGCAAGGCTGCTAAGTGAAATATCGATTTTGACCAATTTTGTCAAATTTTGGGTTGCAACTTAGGAAAAGTGGGTTGTGGGGTCCCACTTGCAATTTTGAGGTGAAAACAGGCTCCAAAATAAGGGAAAAAGGAAAATCAAATTGTTAGTGGACGGTGGGGGCCACTGCATAGGGAAATATGCTCCCCTTAGCTAATACGCTCGCATGGAGGGAAGAGAGATGAGGAAATCGATGGATGGGACCCACATGGAGAATTGGAGGCTCAAGACTAAAATAGGAGGTGCATCCATCATTTGGGCATCTTTAATAATTTGACATTCACACTTAGCTAGCACGCTTGAGCTGAGAGCCAAGTCTGCACGTGCTTATTGAGCACACAAGATTTTCATGCGAGAATCTCACCCTACCTTCGGTGGAATCCAAGTGCCAACCCAAGGAGTTGATTTGCACTATATTTGACTTGATCCAAGAGCTTATCTAGCAAATTCGTTGAGCTGGTTCAGTAGGTAGGGCGTAGAAAGGGGAACACACAACCTTTGGAGTTGGTTGTGGAGCTGGGAGTTTGTTGGGATTTCAAGGAAAGACTAGGGCCACCATTTGCTAGAGATTTGGAGCATTGTCTGGGCTCCATTTTGTGTAAGATTGCTATGTCAATCAACCACCATCAGAGACTGCATGGGCTTACACAGTGGTGCCTTTGTTACACATGGGAGCCTAGGAGAAGGTGGTATTGGTGCTGAGGAAGGCTAGTGCTTATGGGGTAATCCCAAAGGGGAATTTTGTTGAGCATTGCAGCCATTTTTGAGGCCATCAACAGTGTTATTTTTTGGAGGGTCGATATACCCAATAGTTGGAGGAGAGCATAGAAACATCCCAAATACCAAATTAGTTTTAGAGGACATGAAAACATGCATATTTTTACACAAATCAAGATAGATATGGCATCCATGATTCCATTGTACATGAATGATTAATTATTTGAGCATCAACCATCTATATTCTAGCAATTACAAACATACATCAAATTTTTAAGCATATTATAAAACATAAAGCAAATTACCTAGCAAGTGAGCAACTGTCAACATTAGTCATGTCCAAATTCAAATAATAATGTTTACAAAATAGGCCACTTGGCCGACACCAAGACAAAAAGGTTCAAATTCACAACAAGCCTACAAGTATAATGATTAATCTATGACAAAAGTAGTAAATTGTGAATATATCTACTAATCTCTTCTCCTTCCACCAAGAAGAGTATGTGGCGGTAGGCCTCCACATGGTGGCAATGAAGAAGATGGTGCCGATGGAAGTTGTGGCTCTAAAACTGATGAAGACGAAGCCCCTGCTGTTGGTGTTGAACCATGGAACCTGGGAACCAAGGGACCAGATGGGGGTGGCATCTCAATTTGATCATCATCATCCTAGAATCACTCAAAAAACTCGTACCAAAAAAAAAAACCACTAGTTAACGAAAAAAATTAAAAACAAGAATTAGAGAAATGCTTTATAAGCAAAATTGACACATTTGAATTCAATGGACATACCATTTATTGACTGAATTTTGAAATTTATACCACCATGGACATACCTAGGTAAGAGCGTCCTCTAATTGCTCTAATCGCAACACTCCATCCTCTAAATTGGATTCCTTTGGATTCCTGTCCCAAACCTTAAGCTCTTTATTAGTCTTTGCATCATCACAGTAATGGGACAATAATCGCAAGTTGTAATGAGCATAAACCAAGCTCTCTGCCCACTCTCAACTCAACCTGTTCCTTTTAACACTATGGATGAAAGAATAAGAGCTCCAACACCTCTCTACAGAAGAAGTGCTTACCACCTATGATAGCACCCACAATGCCAAAGTTTGTAGAAGTGGAGTAGCACCTCCATGCATGTTCCACCACTCAAGAGAAGAAAAACTTTCTCGATCTCTAATTGTAAGCATGCTCCCAAATGGACCAATGATAAGCGTATAATTGCTCAACAATTTCTGTATCATGGCAACCTCCTCCTCATCAAGGACTAATTTATCCAATGCAATCATATATTTTTCTAGAACCTCTGGATCTAGATGTGGTTTTCTCGTGCGCCCCCCCCCCCCCCCCCCCCCAAGTGTTGGTGTTGAAATCCATGATGGATGATAGTATTTAGGTGTCAAAACATATGCTAACGCATGCAATGGAACATTTAGCATTTGCTATCGGTTTTCCACCTCTGCATGAATATAAGTGTACAAGGTGATATCTCTAGGCTCAACAATGTCTTTAATCTGCCCCAACATGCTATCCATTTGCTCATGCACGTCCCTAATTATTGGCCGATTTGAATCTGCAAACATGATCATGTAATAAATTGGTTTGGTGATTTGCAAAACATATTTAACCTGTGACCAAAAGAACATGTCAAGAATAGTGTCCTTGGCTACATTAGCACCATCTCTACCAGTGTTAATTTCCTCCCATGATTCAGAGGTCACCATATTAGTTAAAGCTTGTCTCACCTTCACTAGCCTCCTAAAGGTGAGGTCAATGTTGTAGGGGAGCGCCCCCCACCCCCCCCTCTCAATCCCGCTCCCAATCCGCACTCCGAGAGGGAGCGACTCGGGAGCGAGTCGGGAGCACACTCCCTTAAAAGAATTTCCGCTCCCTAGTTTTTTTCAATTCGATATAGGGAGTGTCACTCTCATCACTCTAGGAGCGATCAAGGAGCAATCACTCCCGACTGCTCCCGGGTTATAAAAATCACTCCCGGAGCAACGGGAGTGACGCCCAGAAAAATGCACGGACAAAAAAAGTTTTCGATGGATTAAAACAAAAAAAAAAACGATTTTTTGTGGAAATAAAGTGAGGGAGGGAGGGAGGAAGGGTTAAATAGACCCTCCCTCATTCATTTCATCATTGTAATGAGAGTGAGAGTGAGAGTGAGAGAGAGGGTGAGAGTGAGGGTGAGAGTGAGAGTGAGAGTGAGAGAGAGCAAGAGAGTGAGGAGCAAGGAGAAAGCAAGGAGCAAGAGAGTGAGAGAGCAAGAGAAAGCAAGGAGCAAGGGGAGATTGGACGCTAAAGAGGTAGGCTCTACAATATTGAATAGAGTGTCTAACAATTTTTTTTTTTAATGTTCATTCCTAAATAAATCAATAAATTTTTTATCTATTTCCCATTCCCATTTCCATTCCATTTTTTTTAATTTTGCAGATTCAAAACTTCAAATTTCAAACATCATGGTTATATTTCTTGGCATTTTCTTTTTCTTGGTTCCTTTTTTGGTTATTATGGTGTTGGAGAGTAGAAAAAGGAGGGTTGAAAATGAATAAGGAGGTCATAGTGGATTTGATGAAAACCCCGGTGAGGAGGAGCTGGAGAAGAGTGAACATGAGTCAACTCAGAAAACTAAACAAGACCAAACTCCATTGTGGAAATATGTCAATAGGCCTGAAGCAGGGAAAGGGGGTAGAAACACTAAATTTCATTGCCCCCATTGCAACAATAATTACACAGGTTCATACACCCGTGCCAGAAAGCACCTCTGCGGGAAAAGCCCATGGGATGGAGATAAACAAATCAGAATCAAAACTTGTTCAAGTGTGTCAGCAGCAGATAGAGCCAAATACATAAGGGAAAAGGAGGAAGCCCAATACAAATCTAAAAAATCAAAGGGTTTCTTTGAACCAAGCTCACAATAACATGCACAAAGAACTCCTTCAGCATCCTCCCAAGGCAGTGGATATGGAGGCACAGGGTCACCAGGTTTAAGGCGTAGAAGCATATCAGATTTCCTTGGTGAAGGGTGTAGGAATGAAGTGGATTCAAAAGTTTACAGGTTTCTCTATGCATGTGGGATACCATTCAATGTTCTTCACTCACCTTATTCGTACGAAATCATTTCTGCCATAAATGATGCCCCTAAAGGATACAAGGGCCCTGGGTATGACAAGGCAAGAACCGTTGGACTTGATCATGAAAAAGCAAAAATATCACATCCTTTGAATAGAATGACAAGTTCTTGGACTGACCGTGGAGCGTCCATTGTATCTGATGGATGGACAAATGTAAAAGGCAAGCCATTGATAAATGTTCTTGCTGTGTAACATCTTTCTTTCAGCATATGATTACTCAGACAAGTTCAAGACCGGCATCAACATTGCAGAACCATTACCTGAAACAATTGAGCATATTAGGCCATACAATGTCATCCAAGTCATCACTGATAATGCTCCTAATTGTAAGGCAGCGAGAGCAAATATTGAGGATAAATACCCCAACATATTTTGGTATGGGTGTTTGGTTCACACAATGAACCTTTTGATGCATGATATTGTTAAGAACAAAAACGAACAATACAAATGGATTGGTGATTTGTACAAGAGAGGCAAACAAATGATAAAATTGATTACAAATCATAACAATACCCATGGCCTTTTCCGCAGTCACTCAAGATTGGAGTTGTTGAAGATTGTGAGGACTAGATCTGGTAGCTATTACCTCACCTTCAAGTGCCTTTTGAAGGTAAGGGAGTCATTGGCTAGCATGGTATCAAGTCCACACTGGCAAGTATTAAAGGAAAGGGCTACAAATGCAGCTAAAATGCAAGGTTTTGAACAGGTGGAGGAGGCTGCTCTTGATGGTATGTTTTGGGCACGTGTGAGGCAAGTATTGGATTTCACGAAGCCCATTTATCACATGATTCGGTTTGCAGATACAGATAAACTAGTGATTGGCGAGGTGTATGAGCAGATGGATACCATGTTGGGGCAAATAAGAGATATTGTTCATAACAATGATCCCAAATTGTATAAACTGATTCACGATTACGTGTGTATATGGTGGGATAAACTTAATGTTCCACTACATTGCTTGGTGTATGTCCTTATGCCAAAATACTACTCTACGTCTTGGTTGGGCCAACCTGCACCAGGGGGGTGGGGTTAGGGTCAAACCCCATATAGATGAAGAGGTATCTACAGGATATTTGCAAGCATTAGAAAAGTTGATACCTGATAGGGAGGAATGTGCTAGTGTGTGTCTTGAATTAGGCAAATACTTTAGTGGCACTAGTTTGTTTGGTAACTTTCATGCAATGGAAGATAGAGACAGATTTGATGCTCTAACATGGTGGGAATCATATGGTGGCCATGGACTTTTGCCAAAATTGGTAGAAAAAGTTCTCTCATAGGTTGTAAATACTTCTTCTGTAGAGAGGTGTTGGAGCACCTACAGCTTTACATAATGTGGAAAGAAACAGAGTCAATGAAAACCAGGGAAAAAGCTTGGTTTATGTGCACTGCAACTTGAGGTTGTTGAATCATTACTGTGATTAGGCTTATGAAGATCCAACATATAAAATTTGGGGCAACCACCCAGAGGATGATAACTTGGAGGATGGCACTATACATCTTGAAGAATTGGAAGCGGAACTTATGAGAGAGGAAGATGAAGAAACAACCATGCCACCTCCCCCATCTAGTAGCAGTGCTCCAGTTTTGAGTCTTGTTCCTTTGTTGTCGCTGCCTACATCTACACCCTCACGTGGAGGGCATGTGCCTTCTGGTTCTGGTCGTCGATCTGTGGGGGAGGAGACTCCTAGAAGACCACCACGACCTGCTCATACATCAGACATTTCTCGTGGCAAGGACCACATGAAGTAGTAGATAATAGATTTACAGTTTACTTGTCTTTTATAGTTTCTATTAGTTTTCATAACTGTTGAGTCTTGACTCTTGACTCTTTCATGTCATAATGATATTTTTTGTAAACAATATAGCATTGTGACAATTTAAGTTTGAAGTTTGAAGTTGGAAATTATAACTCATTGGTAATGATTCTGAATTATGAATATGATGCTTTGTGAAAGTTGTTTCATTTCATTTCATAATTCATTTATAACATTTCATTTCATGTTAGATATTATTTCCTGTAATGGTTAAAGTTTAAACTTAGCTTACAAGTACAACTTTAGTGATCAATGAGGATAAATGTTATATATTGAGTTTTCAATTTTGAAAGCTTGAAGTTGAAACTTTAAGATTGATGAATCATGATTCACGAGACTCAGTATGTTGTGTGCTACTAGCTTGTGGACGTGGTTGATGAAGATTATAACTTCTAGATGATTGAAGTTATATGTTTCAATGATCAATCTATGTTTTTTGATGTTTTTTATATCTAATTCATCATTCTACATGTTTTTGTTGACATATATGTATCAAAATATAAAAAATATATATATTATATAAAAATCGCTCCGGGATTCGCTCCAAAACCGGCAGCTTTTGAAAATGTCGCTCTCGCACCCGTTTTCACTCCCGCTCACCGTTTTCGCTCCCACTCCCAAGTAACACTGAGTGAGGTAATGATTTGCAGATCTTGTTTTTGCAGGTTTAAGCAACTGCAACTTGGAATAAGTGCCATAGAAGTAGTTTACCCTTGTATGCCCTGAAATAAATTTAATGAGTTGCTTCCCTCTCCTATAAAGCTCAATAATCCATCCACATTCTTTATGCTTCACAATATCATGCATCAAAAGGTTCAATGTGTGCACCAAGCATCCAAACCAAAAGATGTGTGGATGAGTACACTCAATAACGTTTCTTGTTGCCTTACAATTTGCTGCATTATCTGTGATCACTTGAACCACATTATTCAAACCAACATCTTTGATTTATTGCAATAGGAAATCTACAATGTTTTGGGAAGTTGCACTAATGGAGGAGGAGTCATGACATGTAAGAAATATCGCACCATTAGCAGAAACACTAAGAACATTTATCAAATGTTGGTTTCTAATATTTGTCCACCCATCTGATACAATGGATACCCCACAATCCACCCATTCATTTGTAAATCGTGTCAAAGCTCTTTGAACCTTTGATTTTTCTCTTTCTAATAACATTGTTCTAGCTTTCTCATAGTGGGTGGCCTTGTATCCTTTTGGGGCTTCATTGATGACCTTTACCATTTCATGCCAATAGGGAGAGCAAAGAAAATAGCTAAGCCCATTGTCACCAGTGACCATAGCTAAGTCTCCCTGCTCTTTACGTACTTTCACTGATGGGAGGAGTCCCAATAGTGTAGGGATCACTTGTAAAGTATATGTCAATGAATAGGTGGAAAGTGACCCTGGAAACCCTTTCCCAAGGATGGAGTGAAGAAAGGAACTTGCTTTCTCTTTAAGCAAGGGACTTGATCCTCCAGGGGTAGGGGCGAGGATTGGAGGGTTGAGGAAGAAGGAATAGGCTTATAGACGAGGTTCTCAATCCCTATAATCCTTGGGAAACTTGGATTCCCAAATGGTCCTTGAAAAATAATCTTTATTGAGAAGTGGGACCACATGGGGCCAAGTGGACCCAGCCTAGGCCCGAGGATGGAATGTTACAACCAATGATGTTCCTATCCTGGACAAGGTGAAGGGAAAGGACAAAATGAGAATATTTACTTCAAAAGGTTGAATTGATCCTGTTGAGGTCTAGCCTTGGGGATGCCTAGGCAAAATTTGATCCTAGAGCTAGGGCTTGGGATTCCCAGAGATTCCACTGTTAGAATTGCCTCAAATTTGGAGGAGAGGGAGGGGACCCACCAGTGCAGTAGCCTATAGGAGATAGAAGTTTTTCCTTGTGTCAATTCTCGGGAAATTGATGCCCTAGGTGACCTTTGAGGGCGAGACCTGGGAAAAAGTGGTAAAAGGTGAAAAAAGTGAAGGAGATGACCGCCCTTTTTAGGGATCAGTGCCTAATTCACTTGGGGATATGGAGTCAAGGATGATGATGAGTAAGAACTTGGTTTCTTAATCAAGGAGGCCCGGAAAGTCAGCTTCATCCAATGTTGAGAGAAAGAAAAGAAAAGTGACCTTCAAGCATTTATACTTCAAAGAAAATGATGCAAGCTTATCGAGACAAATAATCTCTAGGAAATTTTATTCATATAACATTGGCCCATACGTTAAATTAGCTAAAACATGCTTAATTCCACATTCCAATTATGCAGCAACTAGCCCTAATTTTAGTAGTGTGTAGCAACAAGAATAACAACGTTAAAATTTACTTCCAATGTTATAGCAGTGTTGTGAACATCTCGATAACATCCCAATTATATTTTAAAATCACGATTTTTTGTCCTAGCCAATTTTCGCCGATTTTAAAGATATTTTTATGGTATCTTAATTTGCTGATGTTTGCCGATTTTTTACCGATAATTTCCCGATTTTTATGATTTTTTGGTTTTTCGAACCCTTGTTGATTTTATCCTGATGTCGATGTTCGCAACATTGCGTTATAGAGTATATCCAACCAGCATTTCGTTTGCAAGACAAAGCTCCAAGACAAGAAAAATAGCTCTAATCTATACATCAAAATTCATCCATCTCCAAAAATATCCTCCAAGAAAAAAATGTGAAGTTCTCTATGATTAGAGAGATCCCAAGTCAAGTGATGATCCAAATGAATGTATCTAACATCAATATATAGCCTCCTAAGGAATTCGAATTAGCCTATGGGCCTACATTAGCCCCTAATGATAAAATAATGTGCAAATAAAACCCCTATTGGTGACAAGTCCACCAAACTAGCTCACAAGTGGAAAATAAGCCTCATAAGGGGCCAAATAATAATATGTACATGTTGTGGGGCCCTCCAAAGGGCTAATAATGTCCTGAAGTGCCCTACTAAGGAATAAATTCCTCGGAATATGATGGACAAGGGGGTGGCCCCTTGTTCTCCAAGCAGTAGACCTATTGTGCTCCCAGTGGATCTGAGGGCACATAAATGACCCCATGGGTCTCCATATGAATTAGAGATGCTTGTAGATCCTCTGCAAGGGTCTGAGTAGTGGAATGAATGTGGCCTTGACATCGTACAAGTCCTGGGACAACTACCAATAGTGTGGGGCTCATGTGGGGGCCTATTGGGCATAATGTACCAAGCATATCACCATCATCCCAAAAGTGGATCACTAGTAGTCTCTGAGCATTGATGAAGCTCTGTGGAGTGTTGTATGATGTTGTGGAGGCCAATCGCTCTCTATGCAAACCCTGTATGTATCAATGTAGACCTCTGGGGGTTAGGGTCCCATATAGGGAGACCAAACCCAAATCGAAACAACCTGTAATCCCGCATAAGATCCAATGTGTCCCATAGGCTTCTAGTCCAACCAATCATTAAAATAATTGTGTAAAAGTGTTTACAAACCATGGATAACAAAGTGGCCATTTCATAATGACATGCCCTTCCATAGTGGGCTTTGGCATGTGCTAGTATCTCCAAGCTCCAAAAGGGGTTAACCAAACACCTTATTAGGTGGTTTCAACCCTTAAAGGGGATAGTATGTCCAAGGTACACCACTCTAATGGGGGTGGCAAGAGATAAATAAGTGGAAGGGAGTAGGGAATAAGAGGGGTAATCTTGGTCCACATATTGGGGCATAGGGGTAGCTAGATAAGGGGAATCCCACGCCTGGGTATGTAATGTGTAGGAAGGAGCAATCGTGGAAAATAGGTGCCTCGCCCTTCAATTTTCCACCCTTCTTTATATGCCTTTTTCCTTTTATGAATTTTATTTAATTACCTGCTCGAGGCTCAAAGGACAAGAGAGCATAATGTGTAAGATATACCAGTGATTACCCCCTTTTAGGTAGGGCGGTTCATTGCCTTCCAGAGGTTGGGACAATCATGGGTTCCTGAAGGATAAAGGAGGCTCATCTAGGGCCTATGGAACCAGGGTGATGACCATGGATTAGGGTAGAGCTCATGTATTGGCTTTTGCCCACTTGCTAATTATTTTGTCCCGGCCATCTTTTGCATTTTGTGATACATTTTTCTGTTAAATCTAACCAATTATGCTTTTTTCTTTTTTCTTTTAGCTGCTTCAACCTCTGAGGCATCATTCCAGGCCTAAGCCAAGGTGGGGGCAAGGGGATAGGGAGGTTGGCCCTATGTGGACGCAGAATGGAAATGTGGACCTAGCTAGGAGAAATGATGAATGGGGTATAGTGAGTGGAAAGAGAGTAATATATGCAGATAAAGGAGCGGGACCACGCACCCAAAGTCGGGGTTTCCCAAGTAGTAGCACTCTAGAACCAAATGGTCAATAAAGGAGATCCCATGGGACTAAGATCCAAGGGTAACATTCAAAAGAGACCAAGGGGACAAGAGCACAAACTAAGCCCACCCTTTCTGCCAAATCCCCCCATCAATCCACACACAGAAGTATCCATGATAAATAAACCCAATACTCAATTATCAAATGACAAGACATACCTTTAGATTTAGTAGGGCCACCTTCAAACATACGATCAATACAGGTGCGTGAGGAACCACATGGTTGGCTCAGGTGGTAGAGAAATGGCACAACAAGCTAGTAGGAGGCTGCAAGGGGCTGGTGGCTAAGGTTCATCATGGAGAAAAATTTCTCCTAAGATATCACCCACGAAGTGGTGGGTAACAGGATTGAAGGCCAAACAACCATTATCATCAACAACAAAAATTTTTAAGTAGATCAAAGGTTCAAGATCATTTTACAAGTCAACCAGACAAAATTCTCATCTTCCATTCACAAGTGTGTTCTTAAATACCGCTATGTTAATGATTTTTTCCATACATTTAGGCATATGGTTGCTTGCCTCTTTTACTACCTATGTTTTCCTTCTTTTTTGTCACTTTTCTATGATTTTCATGCCCATGAAAGAATGTAAGGGTTTTTTCTGATAATTGGACAGCAAGATTTTACTTTTTCAATTTTTTATGCGCCCTTTTATTGTCGTTTTTCACTACAAATAATCTAATTTAAATTTCTAAAATTTGATTTCTTAAATGAGGAGGTTGTTATTGTTTGTGTAGTGAGGGTTTAACTCCATTATTTTGTTTTCAATGTGTTAGGATTGAATTTTGAAGCTATCCACTTCCACTGTATGCCAAAGGCCTTGGACTCATTTTTGAAGTATGGGGAACCCGAAGACGAGACAAATCGATGACTATTAAACTACAAATTGTGTGGCCAGCGTATGATGAGGGATTTGTCGATTGAAATAACATTTGGCTAAAATCCCCGAGCATGATGTTGATACTTGTAAGTCATCTAGCCTAGAGGTTATGGAAGTTCCACATCATGCAATTTATGAAAAGGATGGAAAGAAAGAAGAGGTAGCTACAAACAAGGTCGAATGTGCAAGCATATCTTCAGGGCTATCTGCCTTTGAGGTTGAGGGTAGTGGGAAGGGCTCCACAACTTCAACTACCAAGAGGTCATCATTTTTTGTTCCATGAATTAGAGTTGAAGCACAACCTTCAATTAAGTCAATGATAAAAAAATGGGAGAAGCAAGAACCAGACAAGGTTATGGGTAGGTGTCTTTTCTGAAGTGACTTACCTCTCAGCATCACCAAAAACAATCCATTTTGGCAGTCCATGTGTGATGATATTGTTGTTGTGGGCCCTGGGTACAAAAGTGCTACATATGAAGAGTTGTCGGGGGCAATCCTTCAAGCAAAAAGAAGGACATCAACTCTAGATTGGTGGAGTTGAAGCAGTCATGGGAGGTCTTTGGATGCATAGTGATGTCTAATGATTAGGCAAATAGGAAGGGTAAGACCCTTCTAAATTTCATGGTACATTGTCCTAGAGGTGCTATGTTTATTAAATCAGTGGATGCATCAACACATGTAAAAGATGAAGCATTGATATATGAATTCCTAGATGGGTTCTTCCAAGAGATTGGTTTGCATAATGTGGTGCAAATCATAACAGAGAATGTAGTTAATTATGTGCCTATTGGTAAGATACTTATGGAAAGGCGTTGTTATCATGTTCCTTTTTCTAGTTTCCCTTACGGCATGATTAGGATGGGACTTCCAGGGTTGGAGGTAGCTAGGTCACAGGAGCTGGTATACACTATCAGTGGGCCCAAGGGCTTTTGGAGGGGTTTCGAGGAGTTTCTATGAGATTTGATGGCATTCGCTTGGTATATTTCATCATCCGCATAGTTTTCCTTTCATTCTGGTGCATTCTACCAACTTTCAAAAAACAAAGTTATTAATGTGCCTAACTCAATTAATTATGCTTAAGGCGCCATTTTGGGAGGAATACATGACAGAACACCTTAGTGTAATAGCTCGTTGGAACTGGAACGAGAAGATCTATAGGATGGTATGGTTGGAAGTGAATTTTAGTGGCCAGAGCAAGCATGGTGGCCAATATACCATCTCCCCACATTAAAAAGATATTTTTATTGAATTAAAAAGTGGGAAATGTGCTCAATGATTAAAATAATAAAATAGGAGGTTCTAGAGGGGTCCATCGGATCTGTAAAAAGAGGAGGAGGCGTGGAGGACATCTTGGAATTGATCTTTCTTCTTGTATGAGAGGTTGAGAACTCGGTTCTCTACTTCATTGGTAGCCCCGGGACGGAAACCCTCGGGTGATTCAGTGAGATTGGGCGAATACCCATCTCCCCTTGGTGAATTCATCCAGAATTCACAAGAGAGCTCAACAATGACATTTCAGTTTAGTTTTGGAGGGCTAGCACAACATTGTAGCAGATTTTTTAGGCTAGTTTACCATCTTATCTATGTTATTGTATGAGCATGTAAACCCCAGTTTCTATTATAATAAAAGTTGAGATTATTTTTGCTTATCGTGTTATTGCTTTGCATGCACTCTATTTGTTCTATCTTACATGGCAATCTTCTATTAATTGAATGGTAATTTTATGGGGAAATTTTGGTTGACTTAGATTCCTGCAAAATTAGCCAAATATCCTATTTGGGATATTACAGTGGTATCAGAGCCTTCGTCTTAGCTTAGCCTGCGGGTTTTTTAGTTTTCAGTTGCAGCGATTATTATTAGAGGGTTTTGCTGTAGAAGCAGAAAATTCAATGCCCGAAGCAAATTGAGAATTTATTAAAAGGGGCTCAACAAATTTTTCTTATGAGTGTCTTACAAATTTTCTGCCAAATTGTCTTTTGCTTAATAATTATTCGAAAATTTGACAATTTGACAAGGAAACTCAAATGTATTTTGATTTTGATTATTTAAATCAAAAAAAAAAGAGCGGCCCATTATATTTTCCTTGGAGACCATTATTGAAGTGGCCGAGAGATTAAATCATATTATGAAGCGGAATTGTTGTGGTGAAAATAGTCGCGTCCAATTGGGTGGGAGCCACCATACAACTGGGAACCAAATTATAGTCAAAATCAAGCCAAAGTCGTGAGCCGCACTAGTCAAGACCAGTTGTGGGAATGGGCCATGCACAGAGTTGTGTCCAATTTCTTATGAGGCGGAGGGTTTGAGCAAATGAATGCAACGTTGACTGTGAGGTCAAGTCCACGTGAAGAATAAGGCAGGTGAAGTCACCTAAAGTTGAGTTGGTCTCCATTAAGTTGAGCATCATCACCTAAGAGGAGTCTGCCAGCCGAGTTTTTGGTCCTGGAAAACTGATCCCAGTTTGGAAGAAGCCATATTGAAAAGGGAAATTAGCGAGCAACGGTTTCGGCACAAAATACACACACAAGAGACACGTTTTCCTCTAGGCAGAATGCCATTAAAATAACTCGGCCAAAATTCCATTCTCACGTGAAATCAAATCTTTGTTGGGCCTGGTTTGAGCAACACTTCCAAGGCCGAACCACAATTTTATTTTGTTGAGGGTGAATTTCGTTGTGGAAGCCCATGGGATCAATCAAACTATGGTCAGAATATCAATGCGAGTTGGATGTTTTGAGCTCAGATCAGTCCCAAGCTTGGCTAGCAACTTGTAGTAATTTTCCTTGTAATTGTCCACTCTTGAATAAAGCTTGAGGCATTTGATGTGAATGAACGCCCAGGGTAATGAAGAGATCACCTGTAAGCATGTCCAAGACTAATCGTGACGACTAAATGTGAACTGAGTAGCGATTGGACTGCTTTAATTCAAGGTCTCATACAGTGCGTACTTGTCGCTAATAGGAGGTCAAAACCCATTAATTGAGCGAAGATGTTGAATGAGTGTTAAGTGTTGTGCTCCGTATGCAACCATTGGCAGTCTACGTGCATGCCCCTATTGCATAATGATTCCATCTTGTGGTCCATATGGAAGAAGTGTTGGTAGAAATTTCTCTCAGGTAGTCGAGCCTACGTGCACTGCTTCACTAAAAACTGGGACGTATTGCTAGTGTTGGCGGAGGTCTGCTCTTCAAGCTAGATAAGTGCATAGACTAAACCCCTAAAGAGTGCAGGAACGACACATATTATCAAGGGATAGCGCACTTGAGGCTATATCTGTTGAAAATATTGTAACTAGGTTTGGTCTTCATCATGTAAAATATTGTAACGATGTAATTTGGTATCAAGAAAATTTCTTTTTATTTTTGTCTTGGTCTAGTCGTGGCTCCAATTGAAGAGCCATAGGATGAGTCATGTGAAAGGAAGACAAGCATGTATTGTTACACGTGTAAATGTAATTGTTGTACGTCAAAAATCCTTGTAGATCATCATTAAAATACTCCAACATGTACCCACGGAATTGTTGTAAAGAAACCACTTAAAATAATTTGTTTGGACAATTCTGGAAAGCTCTCATTATGTCAACCTAGAGGTGAAGAGGCAAGCCTATATAAAGGTTGCATTGGCACCTTCTCACAACACAATCATCCTCACTCATTACATGAAGGATAGCGAAGTGAAAGGGTCGAAGAAGAAGGGTAGTCGCAATCAATGAGGAAGCTTGTTCCCTCATCCGAGTTCATCACCGAGCCTGCTCTCAAGTGCGCATTCTGATCTGATCTAAGGCATCATGTCAGATGGATATATTGTTGGGTTATAGATCCAATCTAGCTGCAATTTGCATGAGGAAGTCAGTGCAAAAGAGATAGAAGTCATCAAAGGGCTAGAAGAGCCCTATCTCTCCTATCACGTGAGTCTACATCCTGAAGCAGAATGTTCTGCCTTCGTTGCCCTATAACTGTCATTCCGTTGGCATCATGAAATCTCAGATCAAGAGGCTATTATGTGTGTGATGGGGTCTACACAAAGTGCGAAGATAGAAAGATGCTAGAAAAGCCTATCCGAGACCATCATTGCTAACTGTCATACTCTTGCTACAAACCTGATATACTATTCAGAATTGCAGAAGAATACATTATGTTTGGGTACAAGTTTGGCGGTATTGTCATCTGATGTTGAAGGTATTATTGAATCAGTGTTTGGGTCATGTAATTTCTCAATAAAGATTCTATAAGAAAGAGTTCAAAGGGTTTTTTGTCTCACTGTTTGGAGAGGTTTTTGCCCTGGGTTGGTGCCAATATCTTGTGCACTTGTGCATTTTGATCTTCTTGTATTTATCGTTGGTTGATGATAATAATTCATGTAAACAATAAGGAGCAGAATCTAAAGAAATAATATCACAAGTAGTTATCACAGTTAAGAGAAATCGAATATTTTAAATTGCTCTTCTTTTCTCAACATGGTATCAGAGGGTGGATCTACAAATGGCGTAAAGAAGATCATCTCCCTCATGAAGAAATTGGCTAGCTTTGGATCAATTATGTCAAATTTCATTGGTCTGAAGATCAAGCAATTATGGGTCTATTTGATCTCCAAAACTGACAGATCTACAACAGCTGATGGCTTATTCTCCGCACTCTCAGGCACCTTCCAAGATGAGAACATTTGGGTAATAGACAGCGAAGCTTTGAGACATATAACGGGACACCATCATCAACTCAAGACTCTCTCCAAGGGAAAATCTTCCTATTATGTGGAGCTTGGTGACAACAAAAATTATCCAGTTAAAGGCATTGGATCTACCTCCATCAAACTTGAAGACGGAAGCAACATTCATCTCAACAACATCCTTTATGTTCCAAGTCTATGCAAAAATCTTATTTCTATTTCATCCTTAGAGGAAAAGGATGATAGAGTTGCTTTTATAGATGGAAAGGTAATTGTTTGGGCTAAAGATTCAAGCATTGAAAAGACTATAACCATTGGTGTCCGAGAAGGCAGATTATATAGATTAGCTTCTCCCATAAATCAAGCACTTGTTCATACTGAAATCAGTCCATGTGAATTATGGCATAGAAGACTGCATCACCCGCACTTTAAAATTCTTCCAACCCTAAACTCCATAGTAAATGGAATCCTGAGTCTCAAGGAAGAACATGAAGGTGTGTGTAAGGGTTGGGCTTTGGGCAAGATCGCAAAGAAACCATTTGGACATAGCACATCACGTGCTCAAGAAATACTTGATCTCATACACTCTGATGTCTATGGTCCCATGACCAAATCTCTTGGAGGACATCTATACTATGTCACCTTCATAGATGACCACTCCAGGAAAACTTGGGTTTACCTTCTTAAATCCAAAGATGAAGTATTTTCAAAGTTTCAAGAATTCAAAGCTTAAGTGGAAAATCTCATAGAAAGAAAAAGTCAAGATTTCGAGATCTGACAACGGTGGAGAATACACTTCTAAGGAAATTATAGCCTTCTGCAAGGAGGCTGGGATTAAGAGGGAGCTCATAGTTCCATATAATCCTAAGCATAATGGAGTAGCTGAATGAAAGAACAGAGCCATAGAAGAAAGTGTCAAGGCAATACTTCATGACCAAGATCTACCGAAACTCCTATGGGGCGAGGCAACAAATACTGTTGTCTATATTCAAAATAGAAGTCCCCACAGGTCTCTGAACAATCGAACTCCCGAAGAAGTCTTCACTGGGAAGTAACCTACTGTGGGCCATCTCTGAATATTTGGATGTCCAGTATATATCCACATTCCCAAGGACAAAAGGAAGAAGTTAGGTCTAGCAAGCAAGAAGGGAATATTTGTGCGATATAGTAATTCATCCAAGGCTTACAGAATCTACATCAAGGAAGGACATCAAATAGAGGTAAGCCGAGATGTAATCTTTGATGAGAATATTGCATTCAAAAGGTCAAAAGATATTTCATCTGATTCTGATGAAGAAGATCTTCCTATATTTGATGAAGAAGTCAATAAAGAAGAAGATGTTCAGCAAGAAGATGAAGGTCCTAGCAAACCTATCACTATCTCTAAAAAGAGGAAGAGACCTAATTGGTTGACCTCCACACTCCAAGAAGCTGAAGGACACCAAGCAAGTGGAAAATTTAGAAAAAGCAAGAAACCTAAAAGGTACTCTGGGTATGCAGCCTGCATGTCACAATTAATAGAAGATGAGCCATCCACATTTGAAGAAGCTTCCAACCACCCTGAATGGAAGTCTGCCATCAATGAAGAATACCAATCTATAATGAAGAATGGTGTTTGGGAAATTGTTCCTACACTGAAAAACAAATTTGTGGTAACTTCAAAATGGATTTACAAGATCAAGCATGTTGCGGGTGGGAGCATAGACAAATACAAAGCCATATTTGTGGCTAGAGGTTTCTCTCAAGAAGAAGTTATTGACTATGAAGAAAACTTTGCTCCAACAGCAAGATATACAACCATTCAATCACTAATTTCTCTGGCAACATCCATGAAGTGGAAAGTTCATCAAATGGACGTAGAGACTACATTTCTGAATGGCACCATATATGAAGAAGGCTACATTGAGAAACCTTTGGGATTCAAAGTCGATGATAAAGAAGGCTTTGTTTGAAAGTTGAAAAAGGCTCTATATGCCCTCAAGCAAGCACCTACAACATGGTATGTAAGGATGGATGCTTATCTGCAAAGACTGGGCTTCATCAAAAGTTCAGCTAATCCAAATCTCTACATCAAAGTGGTGAAGGATGAACTTGTCATCATTTTACTATATGTAGATGATCTTCTACTAACTCGTGTAGAAGAACGTATTCAAGAATGCAAGAAATGGTTGACTACAAAATTCGATATGAAGGATCTAGGATCCATGAACTTTTATCTGGGACTGGAAGTATGGCAAGGACCTAATGAGATTTATTTGGGTCAAGGAAAGTATGTAATTGAAATTCTCAAGAGGATTAATATGATAGAGTGCAAGCCTATGATGACTCCGATGATCACAAACCTGAGACTATTGAGAAACTCTGAATCCAGTCTCGTGGATCCCACAAGGTACAGGCAATTAATTGGATCCCTGATGTACCTAGTAAATAATTGGCCAGATATATGTTTTGCAGTGAATGTTCTCAGTCAGTTCCAGATGGAACCCCGTCATGATCATTGGGTGGCAGCCAAGCATATATTGGGATACTTGCGTGGAACCATACATCACTGCCTAAAATATGAGAAAGGAAAAGGTGTACTTCTGACAAGATTTACTGGTTCTGATTGGGGAGGAAGCGAGAAGGATGGAAGAACCACAACCAGAGGATGCTTCAGTCTAGGACCCTTGATGGTCACTTAGGTGAGCAGGAAGCAGGAGACAGTTGCCTTAAGCAGTGTTGAAGCAGAGTATGTAGCAGCATGTGAAGTCACCGGGAAGCGGTCCGGTTGAGGAAATTTTTATCTGATTTATTTGCAGGACCGTTGGCCCCTACAACTATTCATTGTGATAATACCAACTGTATAAGATTGTCTGAGGACCCAGTGTTTCATGGAAAGCCAAAGCACATTAATAAGAAGTATCATTATATTCGGAAGTTGGTGCAAGATGGTGTACTAAAGCTGGAGTATGTTCCCACTGATGAGCAAATTGCCGACATATAAACAAAATAGCTTCAAAACAAGAAGCTTGTGTATTTTCGAGACAAGCTTGGTCTGGTTAATATGCCGTCCCTATTTGAACGGGAAAGATAGACACTACATTTCTATCTTTCGAGAATGAAGAAGAAATGGAGGATTGAGTTATCATCTGGCATCCAACACTCTTTGAGGATGTGGTAGGGCATCCAGGATAAGAGTGGGCAAGAGGATCGATATTCTTGAGGGTTGGGAACCCAAGATGAGAATAGTCTTAGTAGGGCATACTCGGAAAACACCCGGGTCGGTATGACCCTAAGAGAGACAATGACGAGTGTGTCTATAAGTCATTGGTCTCGCCAACATTGTGCTTTGATCTATTTGAGAGATAGAGCGGTTAGTCAAGGCCTTCCTATAAGGAAACAATGTTGGTTGAAATGATGCTAGAACAAATGGATAACTAATCCAACTCTTTGCTTATGAGAACTCTTGTATTGAGAATGTCCATGTACCATGTATGTATGAATACCTCCCTATTAAAGAGGGAGTGTTGAAAATAGTGTAACTAGGTTCAGTCTTCATCATTTAAAATATTGTAATGATGTAATTTGGTATCAAGAAAAATTCTTTTTATTTTTGTCTTGGTTTAGTCGTGGCTCCAATTGAAGAGCCTTAGGATGAGTCATGTGAAAGGAAGACAAGCATGTATTATTACACATGTTATTTTAATTGTTGTATGTCAAAAATCCTTCTAGATCATCAATGAAATACTCCAACATGTACCCATGGAATTGATGTAAAGAAACCACTTAAAATAATTCGTTTGGACAATTCTGGAAGGCTCTCATTATGTCAACCTAATTTAGGATCGCGTCGGCCTAGAGGTGAGGAGGTGTTGACGGTGCTGGACCCACCAACATGTTAAGGAATCTCCGCGGTAAGAAGCCCCAACTAGACCTCAGACCGTTTGGTGTAGAAGTCCCAGCAATGGGTCGTGCAATATCGCCTTGATCGCGGTTTCGCACAGAGGCAAGTAAGATGTCTCTGTTGGTAGCAAGGGTGTGACATATGCAGTAAGTCAAGGAAGGTCCATGAGCGGTTCTAACACACGGAGGGTGAGGTGAGTGCGCCCCTTGGAAACCTGTGAAAGCACGTATTTAAGAAGGGAACGCACGACCAAAGATGCATCACAACATGGAAGGCAAGTAAGTTAGCAATCCAAAGTGATGTTTAAACCAACAACACATTTCAGTAAGATTCATACATACATATACAAAAAATAGCTACACATGCATGCGTAAGCAAACAGATACATATATCATTTAGAGTAAACAGGATAGTTGAAATACAATACGACATATGCATGAAACATGTTGGATCTAGTATATTAAGAAGTGTAAGTTCCAGTCATACAATACAACCATGACCAACCACTAGTTCCAGTAGCGGAACGTTACAGTCACTACCCCCTGCTCCTCTAAAGAAATATACTAGCTCTGCACAGTGGAGAAGCCAAGGCTCATTACAATACTATCCAAGCTTTCTCTAAGATACTCCTATTGGAAGCTTGGCTGACCAAAAGCCTATACAATGAGTTATAAGGGACTATATATAGCAAAGGGTGGGGTGGCCCTTGACATTCCCCTTTGTGACTGTTCACCTACCCTCATGACTCTTCAACTACTCTATGACTGTTACATTCAACTATCGACACTTGAACTTCCACTTGACAAGATGTTACATACAACCTGCACATGTACCCATGTAAAACAAAATGGCTTGAGCAAGCCATGCAAAACATCACTGACACTCGGACCGTTGTGCTGAGACCAACTCTTTGACATCCTTCTGATGGTCAATGGTGATGAACTGATGCCAAGCTTGGTCATCTGTGATGGTGTCCGTGTGCTCAATGGTGACACCCTACTGAAAGCGAACTCTTGCCTCTGTTGCATCCGGGTACACTGATACGGCCCCTCTGTCCAACTCATTTGATAACATGCGCATCATCGTCTTGAATGTGGCTAGACCAGCGACATACTAATGCATAGTGTCTGTGTTTATCTCCAAGTGTGTGTTCGTGACCATGCGCATCAACTTGTCGAAATACATGTTCAGCTCCAGTCGAACTTGCTTCTTGTCTTTGCCTCGGGGAGTGTGCCAAATGGGTGAGATCACATGTGTGCGCACAATGACATGTCCCTTGCATGTGATCAACAACACTGCTCACCTTGTCTGCTCTGTGCCAGCTGCTGGGATGGATCTATAAATTGTGTGGTCGCAGTTTCATCCGTCTGTGCATGTTGCGCCCCCTATTGTGCCTATTCCTATTGCAACTCATTCTCTCATCTATGCAGCTCCAGTTTTTCCTTGAGTTGCTGCTTCAGCACATGCAACTCCTTCTCTGTTTCGTTCTCTACCTTCGCGCGATCTTCATGTCGCGTCATCACCTCATTGCCTCAGTCTCCAAAGTTGCTTTCATCACAAGTGGATCTGCTTGAGCTTGCAACTTTGTTCCGCCTCTGTGTTGTCAATAGCCTTCCTCTTGCATTCATTGCATGCAGCTGTGATGCCTTCTGCTGCTGCTTGCTGTGATGTTGCTGCCATAATATCTTGATGTCCTTGTCTATGAACAACTTGATGTCTTCAAAGGTAGGCGAGCTCATAAACACTTGCTTGGCTGCAAACCCCGTTGTGTTCTCAACGGTGTCCTTTGACTCTGCTCTCTTGAAGGCCATTGTACTTGTGTTGTTGAGAGACAGACGAACACCTGTGATGCCTGGAGACATAGCAACACTCATGGCAAGCAATCTGTCAGTCGAAAACCAAAACAAACTTGAGGACTGACTTGCAACATACCTATGTGATTGATCATCAAGGTTGCGCAATTTCTAACGAGAGGTCGGGAGACTGATTGCCAAAACTGCGCAAGGCACAGTCCGAATTGTCAGGAAGCTGACTGACTATTGGAACTACGCAATGCATAGTCCAGCCTGGCCGGCTAAGGACTAAAACTGTGCAACGCACAATTTCAGTGAGCAGTGACATGAAACTAGCAAACTGCATTGCGAAGTTTCTGGGGCCAGCAGGACACTGCCTCTAAGAATTGCACAATGCAAGCCTGAAGGTCAGTGTTGGGCCAGAATTGCGCAATTTCTAGAGGGAAGGCAGAGCCTTCGCTTCTAAAAATGTGCAGTGCTAGCCGGGCAAGGCACGGTCCAGGCCAAGGCAGCCCAGACTGGCCGACGGGTGACTAAAAGTATGAGAAGTTTGAATGCATGATGAGATGAGTGCAAACAAGAGTGAGTGATCGTACATGCAAACAGCAAGCGCAGGATTCAGAAAACGGGAAAGCATGCATGTGTGTGAAACGAGTCGCCGCAAAAGCGACCGTCCGTGCAAACATAGTATCATGCATCTGACAGCAATGAGATGCGAACAAAAACTGAAACGGTGCTTATACAAGCTAACATACATCAAAATGACAGCAGGCATTCACATAAATCAATCAGACAACACTCACACAAAGCGAAACACAAAAGTCGACAGAAACGCAACGCAATACATGCAAAGCGAGATTACCCCGAAACAGCCGAGTTGAATGTGCCGACGACTCCTAGATACAATGTGGGATGTCAAAGTTGAAAGGTCAATGTGAGGAATGAGCTCCACAGCATCCGGTTGATGAGCTTTTATAAAATCGAGGTTGTGATGCGCATGCCACAAATATAGGAAAAGTGACACTTAGCGAGAGGTTTCTGAAATGATCCTTACATGTAACCTCCAGCTGCTAAAAATTGATCCCTAAATCAAGGGATGCCTTTGCATGCTGCCATGGGAGAAATAGTCCATGCATGCAAATCAGTTTTGCTCGATCCCAAAGGGAACTAGTCAACCTGAAGGCACATGCATCGGTCTGCGAGCCTGGGATGAAAATCTGCGCAGTTTCTGGGTTCAGCAGAGATGGATGTCCCAGAGGGATTACATAATTTCTAAGAGGAACAGGTGACTGTCTCCCAGGATTAAGCAATTTCTAGGCTGAGCAGCTGATCCTTGCAATTTTCTCAAGGAAGCTTGTCTGACTGCAACTCGCAATTTCTGAGCCCAATAAGCTGCCTAGCTGGATTTGCGCAATTTCTTCTAGCTGTTGGGTTGGCTGTCCTACAGGGATTGCACAAGTTCTAGGCTGAACAGCTGACTAGATCCCAGAATTGCGCAATTTCTGGGTTGAGCAGTCCTGCTGGGCTAGACTGCACAGTTTTTCCAGTGAAGGTTGAGAGGCAAGATTGCGCAATTATGGAGCCTAGTAGGCTGCCAGCCAGGATTGCGCAATTTCTTGAGGGAAGGCTTGTTCCCCTCCAGAATTGCGCAATTTCTTGAGGGAGTTGCTCAGCGTGCAGCGAGACCAAGACCGGAGGAACAGCCTGTGAGGGGGATGCAACAAGCTATCATGCACAAGCAGGAAATCGGCTAGAAAACCACTGAAGCTTGCGTACTTGACAGTGCAAGACATGTTGCTAAGGATGGTTGGTAGGGAGGCTCCAAAACGAAAATTTGGAGGGTGGTTGTAGTCGCTACAACACTTGGTGACACATTGGTAGAACTCCAGCTCTCCGAATGGACCTTGTTCGTGAAAAGCAAGTCTAACACCTCCGCAAGTATTGTTCAGTTCTCAGCTCGTCTTGGTTTCCACACTTGCTTGATTGTAAGATGTAGCATATACTAAGCTCTTGGTCGATTGACACACATTCCAAGCCAAGCCAACACAGTTGTTTCGATTGGGGTTGAGGGGTATATTGGTGCACAAGCAGTATAGTCGTCAAAGTCTTAGTTTCATCTCTGGTGTTGCTCCACTGCCAGCAGGCCTGGACAGTACCCCGACGAAGTCACATAGGGACACAAGCATCGCTCCACTGCCAGCGAGCCTGGTCAGTACCCTGGCGGGGTTACTTGCATCACCTCTATGTGCAGTAAGCCTTTCTCTTCTTTCACCTTATTCATTTTTTTCATTTTTCATTTTTTCAAAATTTTTCACTTTTCATTTTTTTTCATTTTTCATTTTTTCAAGATTTTTCACTTTTCATTTTTTTCATTTTTCATTTTCATAACTGTGCATAGCACTTATTCATTTCAGAGGCAGAAGAGGGTTCCCGACTTATTGAGAGCATAAGAGGTTGTTCCTTCAGAGAAATAGTTTATTATATACCTATGATGCGCCTGTTAAGGTTTTCCCCTTCACCTTACTCTACTTGACTGAACTGCCAAGGATTAACCCAGAAACAACTGACTAGGTAAGGTGACAATAGTTAGCGCGCAAGCGTTGTGTTTTCACTAAGGTTCACTTCGAACAGTAGGTAAATTCCATCGATGTATCATGAACTGAAGATAACAAGTTTTTCATTTAGAGTTAGGGCAATAGATAACCAAGTACTAATAACTGCACAAGTCCTCTTGTACTTTACCCAGCTTGTCTGAAGAGTCGCACACGGTCTCATGCGAAACTAGCCTATGGATGCAAAACAGCAAACCAACATAAAACAAAGTGAAAGCAGAAGTAAATGTGAAAGCAAAGCGAGTAAGAAAACAAGCAGACAAGCAAACAAACATGCAAAGCAAGTAAGCAAACAAGCATGCAAGCAACCAAACCAAAAGCAAAATCTACCCCTACTCCTAACCTCACGATGCATGGGCTTGATCACGTGAAGTGATACTTACAATGCAACCACGGCGCATTAGTTCACCCATCTTGGTGAAGGCATAGTCCGCGAGCAACCCGGTTGTGCAATCCAACAAACAAGAAAGATATAACAATGAAGACAAACACACTCCATGTTTAAATGTGCCCACAAAATGTAAGTGAGTGCAAGTACATGACACACAATCCATGGACTTATCATGGTGTTGTGCAACATTGCGTGCAGCTGTGAAGCATACACATACTCTTGATTGTAACATGCAAGCAAATGAAAGGAACAAAGACAACTTGCGTCGTGCACGTGTGCTTGCAATGTAAGATTCCTCCAATGCATGAGCAATGGGATTGTATAGTTCGAGTGGAGGGAGTATGATCTACGTGTGAGATTGATCTTCAATGCATACTGATGAGTGATGAGGAGCCTTGGGTGTTTGAACAATTTCATGATCAAAAGTGAAACCAACCCCAAGACAGCGAGGGCCTGACAAACACCAGCTTGAGCTGAAGTGCCTTGACAGTCTAGGGGGTTTCAACTTCGTTGACAGATGGATCATTGTAGACCAGTGACTTAGACGGATTAACAACGACTAAATCAACATCGTGATCGGATGATGAGGTAAAAAGATCACAACAACCACGATCAGAAAATTCAGGATGTCGGTTGGCATCCTCATGATTTGATGAATCACACAGAGGAGTAGATAAGAAGCAAGGATGTTCACCATCTGCGTTTCCGGAAAAGGAAGATGAAAGATCAAGTGGATTTTCAATGAATGATTGGTCGTCTCCGTTGTCAGATGATGGGCTAACATACGGTGTGTCCTGCGAATGATCAACAATGGGTGCATCCATGGACGGAGATACACATGAAAAATTAGGGATGGTAGGATCATCAAAGATGTCAGGAAAAGACGGAGGAGGTACGAACAGACAGGGATGGTCCTCTGCTGCCGATGGATGTTCAAGCTCCTCATCATACTCCTCATGAATGCCAGCGCATGTTGGTTGTGCAACACCAACTCCGTCGATAGATCAATCCTCATTCAAAACAAGTGTAGAGTCTGGAATGGAAGAACACAAGACAGTGTCATTCGGAGGAGATCAGAATACGAAGACGGAGGTTGAGGTACAAAATACATGTGACAAGGTATGGGACTCACAACCAAGTCTAGGCAAAAATCAGAAGGAGTGATGTCGGGAGGACGTGACGGTTCAACAAATGTGTGTTCATGCTCTCCCACATCACTCTACGATGGTGGATTTATTTGATGAGGGGACAACAGACAGTCACTTGTGACAGTAACCATGTCTGTCTGTGATTGCGCAGCTCCATCACCGAAGTATGATGAGCGGGGTTTGAGCTTGAACTTCTTGGGATTGACAGATTGGATAAGGCAATATCTGAACCTGCCAATGAGACACTGAAACTTCATCTGGCTCTTCGGAGCTTGAAACTGCGAAACACGGAAACGTTGCCAAAAATCATCAAGTGATTCATATGGAGCCTTCTGTTGTAGTAATAGTTTGTGGTCAAGATGTTCTGGATCAAAATGATAGAAAGTATCTTCAATGAGATCACGGAAGTGCTCAAGTGAGTGCACGCTATCAACTGGTAGGCTGCACAGCCACTAATGTGGGGATTTGCGAAGTGTGTATGCAAGTAGCAGACTGGCATGTTCGTCAGAACATCCATCTTCCTCGTCAAGCATGGCAAGCAAGCCATGTAAGAACATAGATCAGGCCACTTCGCCTTCACCATCATACGTGTATGTAGACAAGATATCGAAAAACACCCTCGTGATGTGGACAGGTTTGGCATACAAAAAATATCGAGGGTTGAGAGTGCAAGATTCCATGAAAGATGTGCAAAGGCTCAAAACAGGATGAGAGGACACAGCTTGTCATCTGGCCCTCCTAGCACCAAAATGTTAACGATGTTGGACCTGCCAACATGTCAAGGGATCTCCACAGCAAGAAGCCCCAACTAGACCTCAGACCGTTTGGTGTAGGAGTCCCAACAGTGGTTTGTCAGTATCGCCTTGACTGCGATTTCGCACAGAGGCAAGTAAGATGTCCCTGTTGGTAGCAAGGGTGTGACATATGCAGTAGGTCAAGGAAGGTGCATGAGCGGTTCTAACACATGGAGGGTGAGGTGAGTACGCCCCTTGGAAACATGTGAAAGCACATAGTTAAGAAGGGAACACACGAGCAAAGATGCATCACAACATTGAAGGCAAGTAAGTTAGCAATCCAAAGTGATGGTTAAACCAACAGCACATTTCAGTAAGATTCATATCTACATATACAGAAAATAGCTACACATGCATGCATAAGCAAAAAGATACATATATCATTTAGAGTAAACAAGATAGTTGAAATACAATACGACATATGCATGAAACGTGTTGGCTCTATTATATTAAGAAGTGTAAGTTCCAGTCATACAATACAACAATGATCAACCACTAGTTCTGACAACAGAACGTTACAGTCGCTGCTGTCTGCTCCTCCAAAGAGATATACTACCTCTGCACAGTGGAGAAGCCAAGGCTCTTTACAGTACTGTCCAAGGTTTCTCTAAGATACTCCTATTGGAAGCTTGGCTGACCAAAAGCCTATACAATGAGTTATGAGGGACTATATATAGCAAAAGGTGGGGTGGCCCTCGACATTCCCCTTTGTGACTGTTCACCTACCCACATGACTCTTCAACTACTCTATGACTGTTACATTCAACTATCGACACTTGAACTTCCACTTGACAAAATGTTACATACAATTGGCACATGTACCCATGTGAGACAAAATGGCTTGAGCAAGCCATGCAAGACATCACTGACACTAGGACCGTTGTGGTGAGACCAACTCTTTGACATCCTTCTGATGGTCGATGGAGGCGAACTAATGCCAAACTTGGTCATCCATGATGGTGTCGGTGCATTCAGTGGTGACATCCTGCTGAAAGCAAACTCTTGCCTCTGTTGCATCCAGGTGCACTGATATGGCCCCTCTATCCAACTCATTTGATAGCTCGTCTTGAATGTGGCTAGACCAACAACATATTGATGCATAGTGTTTGTGTTGATCTCCAAGTGTGTGTTGGTGACCATGCGTATCAACTTGTCGAAGTACATGTTCAACGCCAGTCGGACTTGCTTCTTGTCTTCGCCTCGGTGAGTGTGCCAAATGGGTGGGATCGCATGCGTGTGCACAATGACATGCATGTTGCTAAATTCCCTTGCATGCAATCAACAGCACTACTCACCTTGTCTGCTCCATGCCAACTGGGATGGATCTATAACTTGTGTGGGCGCAGTTTCATTCGTCTGTGCATGTTGCGCCCCCTATTGTACCTATTCCTACTGCAACTCATTATCTCGTCTATGTAGCTCCTATTCTTCCTTGAGTAGTTGTTTCAGCACATGCAACTCCCCCGCTGTTTCGTTCCCTGCCTTCATGCGATCTTCATGTCGCACCGTCACCTCATAGCCTCAGTCTCCAAAGTTGCTTTTATCACAAGTGGATCTGATTGAGCTTGCAACTTTGTTCTGCCTCTGTGCTGTCAACAACCTTCCTACCGCATTCGTTGCGTTCGGGTGTGTTGCCTTCTGTTGCTGTTGATGGTAATGATGCTGCCATATTATCTTGATGTCCTTGTCTACTAACAACTTGATGTCTTCATAGTTAGGCGAGCTCATAGACACTTGCTTGGCTGCAAACCCCGTTGTGCTCTAAATGGTGTCCTTTGACTCTGCTCTCCTGAAGGCCACTGTACTTGTGTTGCTGAAAGACAGACGAACACCTGTAATGCCTGGAGACATAGCAACGCTCATGGCAAGCAATCTGTCACTCGAAAACCCAAACAAACTTGAGGACTGACTTGCAACATACCTATGTGATTGATCATCAAGGTTGCGCAATTTCCACCGAGGTCGGGAGACTCACTGCCAAAACTGCACAAGGCACAGTCCGCGCTGTCCAGAGGCTGACTAACTGTTGTAACTGCACAATGCACAGTCCAGCCTGGCCTGCTAAGGACTGAAAATGCGGAATGTGCAATTTCCATGAGCAGTGACATGCAACTAGCAAACTGCATTGTGCAGTTTCAGGGGCCAGCAGGACACTGCCTCCAAGAATTGCACAATGCAAGCCTGGAGATCAGTTCTGGGCCAGAATTGCGCAATTTCTAGAGGGAAGGCAAAGCCTTCACTTCCGAAAATGCGCAGTGCTAGCCGAGCAAGGCACAGTTCGGGCCAAGGCAACCCAGACTGACCAACGGGTGACTAAAAGTATGAGAAGTCTAAATGCATGAAGAGATGAGTGCAAACAAGAGTGAGTGATCATACATGCAAACAGCAAGTGCAAGATTCGGAAAATAGGAAAGCATGCATGTGTGTGAAGCGAGCCGTCGCAACGGCAACCATCTGTGCAAAAACAGTGTCATGCATGTGACAGCAAGTAGGATGTGAGCGAAAACTGAAACGGTCCTTCTACAAGATAACATACATCAAAATGACAGCAAGCATTCACTGAAATCAAGACAGCACTCACACAAAGTGAAACACAAAAAGCGACAGAAACGCAGCGCAAGACATGCAAGGCGGGATTACCCCGAAACAGCTGAGCTGAATGTGCCGACGACTCCTAGATACAATGTGCGATGTCAGAGTTGCAAGGTCAATTTGAGGAATGAGCTCCACAGCATCCGGTTGATGAGTTTTGATAAAATCAAGGTTGTGACGCGCATGCCACAAATCTAGGAATAGCGATACTTGGCGGGAGGTTTCTGAAATGATCCTTGCATGTAACCTCCAGCTGCTAAAAATAGATCCCTCAATCAAGGAATGCTTTTGCATGCTACCTTGGGAGAAACAGTCCATGCATGCAAATCAGTTTTGCTAGGTCCCAGAGGGAACCGATCAACCTAAAGGCACATGCATTGGTCTTCGAGCCTGGGATGAAAATCTGTGCAATTTCTGGGCTGAGCAAAGATGGTTGTCCCGAAGGGATTACGCAATTTCTAAAAGGAACAGGTGACTGTCTCCAAGGATTGTGCAATTTCTGGGCTAAGCAACTGATCCTCACAATTTTCTTAGGGAAGCTTGTCTAACTGCATCTCGCAATTTCTGAGCCCAGTAGGCTGCCTAGCTCGATTTGCGCAATTTCTACTAGCTGCTGAACTGGCTATCCTAGAGGGATTGCGCAATTTCTGGGCTGAGCAGCTGACTGTTGCCCAGAATTGCGCAATTTCTGGGTTGAGCAGTCCTGCTAGGCTGGATTGCACAGTTTTTCCAGTGAAGGTTGACAGGCAGGATTGCACAATTTTGGAGCTCAACAAGCTACCAGTCAGGATTGTGCAATTTTTCTGGAGGGAAGACTGGTTCCCCCCCATAATTGCGCAATTTCGCTAGGGAGCTGCTCAAGCCTCAGCCTGCAGCTGGACCAAGTCCGGAGGGACAACCTATGAGGGGGATGTAACAAGCTATCATGCACAGGCTGGCAATCTGCTAGAAAACCACTGAAGCTTGCGTAGACAATGCAAGACATGCTATTGAGGATGGTTGGTAGGGAGGCTCCAAAATGAAGCCAAAGCAAAATTTTGGAGGGTGGTTGTAGTTGCTACAACAGGAGGAAAGCTTATATAAAGGTTGTGTTGGCACCTTCTCACAACACAATCATCCTCACTCATTACATGAAGGATAGCAAAGTGAAAGGGTCGAACAAGAAGGGGAGCTGAAGTCAATGAGGAAATCTGTTCCCTCATCTGCGTTGATCACCAAGCCTGCTCTCAAGTGCGGCATTCTGATCTCATCTAGGGCATCATGTCATATGGATATATTGATGGGGTAGATCCAATCTAGCCGCAGTTTGCATGAGGAAGTCAATGCAAAAGAGATCGAAGTCATCAAAGGGCTAGAAGAGCCCTATCTCTCCTATCACGTGAGTGAACTCTGTTCCCTCATCCGAGTTCATCACCAAGCTTGTTCTCAAGTGTGGCATTCTGATCTGATCTAGGGCATCATGTCATATAGATATATTGTTGGGTTATAGATCCAATCTAGCCGCAGTTTGCATGAGGAAGTCAGTGCAAAAGAGATTGAAGTCATCAAAGGGCTAGAAGAGCCCTATCTCTCCTATCACATGAGTCTACATTCTGAAGCGGAAGGTTTTGTCTTCGCTGCCCTATAACTGTCATTTTGTTGGCATCATGAAATCTCAGATCAAGAGGCTATTATGTGTGTGATGGATCTACATGAAGTGCGAAGATAGAAAGAGGCTAGAAGAGCCTATCCGACACCATCGTTGCTGACTGTCATACTCTTGCTACAGACCTGATATACTGTTCAAAATTGCAGAAGGATATATTATGTTTGGGTAAATGTTTGGAGGTATTGTCATCTGATGTTGAAGGTATTATTGAGTCAATGTTTGGGTCATGTAATTTCTCAATAAAGATTCTATAAGAAAGAGTTCAAAGGGTTTTTCCTCTCACTGTTTGGAGAGGTTTTTGCCCTGGCTTGGTGCCAATATCTTGTGTGCTTGTGCATTTTGATCTTCTTGTTTTGATAGCTGGTTGATGATAATAATCATGTAAACAATAAGAAGCAGAACCTAAAGAAATATTATCACAAGCAATTATCACAATTAATAGAAATTGAATATTTTAAATTGCTCTTCTTTTCTCAACAATATCTACCTCATAAAAAAGGTCGATTTCTGGAGCCATGCAAGACATATCACATCGTTGGTGGTTACAAACAATTCTGGGAAGCCATAACCCATCTCTAATTGGAGGAGATAGTTGCTATTTCCCCAGAGACACGAATTTCAGCTAAGGAAAGGGTGTTGGGTTGTTGAAATTTTATTCAGACGAGTTGTTGGTGATATATTGCTGAAGCAAAGGGACTATTATGCAAAGAGGAATTAATTAAAACAGAGCTATGTATTGTCCATTGTTTCCATACTTACGTGGGTCAATCACACAGTAGAACCAGAGGCACAATTTGCATCAATCATACTCTACTCTTGGACTGTTATATATGCACGGATTTGTTGAGCGTGGAACTGTTCTACTCAATACTGGCAACCCTTCTATACTAGATGTACCTCTGTACATTGATATTTTTGCTGAGAAACTCTAGTAATTTTATTGAAATTTCTAGCGAGCAGAGAAGGGTACCTCGGGGTTTGAGTATGTAATCTGTATGTAATCTGATATTCTTTGAAGGACATAGTCTATGAGCTCTTTGTTTGGAAACTTATCTTAGAAACCTGTGAACCCAAAAGATCTGAAGTATTGTTTAAGTCATTCAGTTCAGTATCCTTATGGAGTAAACCCTATATTGTCTAAGTTGTTGATCAAATTATTGTGTATGTATATTGAGTCAGCTGGTCATTGTATACTTCTGTTGTGCTACTAGTCAAAGTCTTGTATGTTGATGTCTTGCTACTTCTGAACTATGGAGTACTTAAAGCACCTCTTAAATCAACACAACAATATATCAATGAACTGCAACCCAAACCAAAAACCAAAACAAAACAGCAGACCCTTCTCAAAAGGGGTCTATGTCATTCCTCATAAAGAACAGTTGAGAGATGTGCAGAAGGGGCAGGAAATAAGACACAAAATTTTTGCACTTGGTACAGATTTAAAACACATGAGGGTCACAATGAAATCCCTTTTCAAACTAGATGAACTGGATAAACTCCTTTCCAAAGTGAACCAGTTAGAGGGGAAGGAACCATTTTGGGCTCTAAAACCAGCTATGCTTGCTCTCATACAACACAAGTTTTTGGAGGAGCCTTGTGAAAAGGTCAAACTTCTAGTTGCATCCTGTCTCAATAACATTATGAGGTTCACCACACATATAGCTCCTTACAAAATGATGTTATGAGGAGAGTTTTCAGATTGATAATAGAGACCTTTCAGGACTTGGATAACACTATGGGGCTTACCATTGGAAAAAAGCTCTAGATTTTGGTAGATATGGCCAAGCTCCGAACCTATGACATCATGTTTGATCTAGAGTGTGATGACCTGATTTCTCAAACGTTCCAATACTTCTTTAGCATTAAGAAACATCATTCTAGACACGGTCAAAGCACAAACGAAATCCATCTTGTCTTCAGTTACGTAAGACCGTGATGTCATCTGCAAGAACTTACAATCTAAGTTGTTGGCCATTTGGAGAAAGGAACAGATGGTCTCGCCCGCTACTTATGAGCTAGCCGAAAGGTTGGTTGAGTAGAATATTAGACTGTTCCAGTGACAGTTGACAAGGGAGGAGCTGCTCAAGATTGGTGGAGCATGTAGTAAGAATGAGTTAAGGAGGAAGGGTCTTTGTTTCACCTGCAAGGAACCTTGGGGACCTGACCACTCATGCAGGATTGACATGGAGGTGATGGTCGAGGTAGATCAATAGGAGGTTCCTTCTAACTTTCCAGATGATGATTCTTCTTTTATAGTTGAGTCCATGGCTTCTTATGGGGATGCCTCTGAGGAGCACAAGCAGTCATGTAGAGTTGATGACAGTAGCCCAGATATGCATCCATGTATGGTAGAGGAGTATGAGGAGCAGCCCATTATTCCCATGGGGGAAGGAGATCGAGGAGCAGATGAGCGACTAATGTTTCAGCGTAGGGAGCAATAGAGGAGCCTTAGTCATATGATATGCACAGTGTGTGGGCTGGCCCATTTTTGGAGGGTCAGCTAGTGGCTCACGTTGAGCTTGCGTTGGAGGAGGATGAGTTGTTGTCCTTTGGGCCAACCATTGGCGAGGAGCAGACAAATGTATAGAAAACCAACAAGTTGTAGTAACTATAGACATGGGTCATCAGGAGGCGTTGGGACCTGACATGAAATTTTTGCAGATGACGAGTGGTCTGGTGGAGCATGGAGTTTTTTGTTAGATGAGGGAGGCTCTTTTGGAGATCATGGTGCATCCATATTTAGGTCTACCCACCGACGAGGTGCAGGGAGATGTAGTGCCAGCTAGCAAAGTTGCAATATTTTCAAGCAGCAACCCTCACCAGTTGTACATAAACAGGGCGTGTAGCATGGGTTGCCCACTTATAGGGAGAGATGCAGGGATTCCTAGACATATCTGATTAATTCGTTGGGTAGAGTTGCACGAGTTGAGCACGGTGCAGCGCAATGGACTTGTACCATATATAGGTGCACATGCATTTGATCCTTCCCACGGTATGGATTATAGGGAGATCATCAATCGGTATCCTATTGATGGCACGGTATTCTCAATCTGGAGCATAGTGCAGTGGGAACCATGGCGCATTAGTCCCTGTTCTTGGTGGCATTGGGATCCAAGAGGATTTGTTGATGACAAGTTCAATCAAAGATTGGTCTAGTATCTGAGCATTGAGGGGTCCATTCATGGTGGGTTGACACAGAGGCATAGCATCACCTAATGGTTTGTATGGGATCCAGGCATTGGGTCTTAGTTGCATTGGGCCCCCAGACTGGTCCACAGGTTTGGATTGCTTGAGGCCAAGCAATCTTGGGGCGAGAGGATTTGTCATGTTCCTTTTTCTGGTTTCCCTTACGGCATGGTCAGAATGGACTTCCAGGGTTGGAGGTAGCTAAGTCACAGGAGGTGGTTTACACTATTAGTGAGCCTAGGGCTTTTGGAGGGGTTTCGAGGAGTTTATATGAGGTCCAATGGCATTCACTTGGTATATTCCATCATCCTCACAGTTTTCCTTTCGTGTCGGTGCATTCCAACAACTTTAAAAAAAACAGAGTTATTAATGGGCCTAACTCCCAATTTCTATGAAGGAAATAAAATTAATAGTACTACAAATAATTTATCCACATACAATGTGTGTGGGGAATATAAAGTTTAAAGTGGGCATAGCAGACATGGAATCAAACACGATTACCATGAAGAGACATCAATAGAACAGATCAACTAACCCATGAAGATGTGCATACGTTGAATTTCTAAAGATGTAAAAAAGTTAATAGTATTGTAAATAATTTATCCACATACATATTGTGTGGGGAATATAGACTAGCGCAGAAGACTTAGGAATCAAACACAGTTGCCACAAAGAGACATCCATAGATCAGATCCAATAACCCAAGAAGATGTGCATACCTTGTATTTCTAAAGATGGAAAAGAATGCAGGTATTCAAAATGAAAACACAAGCATATGTGCAAGTTGTTATATCTAAACCCTACAATCGACTAAAGTCTAAGACTAGGAATTAGTAACAATCTTCACAAGCCACAAACAGCCGATAGGGCCTCACGAATTAATGTTATTCTGAACCATACTGTAAGGGAACAAATGCATTGAGACTTAATACAAGTCAAAAGAAATTGAGATATATAGCAAACAAACCAATTGGGCACAAAAACAAGCACTGTGAAATATGACTTACCTTTTGAGTACTATGTGGCTCTGTGCAAACATTAGGAACGCACTCATTTCGCAAGAAATCTTAATGAAAAGATCCAGGGTTAGAAAAGGCAAATATGAAAGTGCCACACTACCTTTTGAGTACTATGTGGCTCTGTGCAAACATTAGGAACGCACTCATTTCGCAAGAAATCTTAATGAAAAGATCCAGGGTTAGAAAAGGCAAATATGAAAGTGCCACACTTCATTATTGTTTACCTTGTCAATGTTAAGCTATTCACAGACCGCCACATTCCTCGTCCTACATCCCGTGAGGCCTGATCTCGTGCACTTCGTCCACGCCATAATTCCTTTACAGTGTATGCAACCTCCTCAACATCAACCTTCATTGAGTTATCAAAACACCATACAAGTTAGACATAAACAAGAAATACAGTCACTAGCAATAACAAATGAGAACAATTGCAATCTCTAAATGCTAAAGAATGTATCATATGATATATAATTAGATATGTCCATCACAGATATACACTTTCAAGGACATCTTTTAAATAATAAGTTCCTTTCCATTAAGAAACAGATTGAACTGTTATGTTGTTGCTGATTTGAAACATGTTTGTGTTTCTAAATGACATAAAGAAGACTTCCAAGATATTAATACCAAAAGCCACACAAGTTGGGGTTGGACATTAACCTCACTTATCTTATGAAAAAATTCCAACGATTGAGCTACTGTAATAGAAAAGCACCAAGCAGGGGGGAGCTCAGGATCCCAATAGATTATTCCTGCTAGAGACATCTTCTAAGAGACAAGCTATGATAGTTTAATTAACCCATATAGTAAATGATTGGGCTGAGGCAAGGAGGAAAAATGATTGTTTCCTTCTTGATCATGTACTCAGGTCTCAATCTCACACTAAATCTGAAGACGAAACTAACTGAAATCATAAGAAAGATCTTATTCTCCTAAAATACTCGTTTAAACTCTAAGGATTTATCTGAGGGTAAGCTACAGATAAGTATCAATTCATCTTGATCAGACTATAGGCAAAATATTGGATGCTTCCCATTTGTTGCTCCCTATTCCACATCAACACTACAAACCTTTTAAACCACCTATAAGTTTTCCCCAGATATTCAATAGTGCAATGATAAGAATCAGATTCCAATAAGCATTGCAACCTTGAGAGTACTTACCACCTGCCCTAGTTGAGAAGATACTACAAACATGTTATCAGTCATGGCCCTGCATTAGAAAATATGAAATAGAGACAAAAAAGTGCATCCTCAAACAATGGAAAATAGTTTCATTAAAAGGAGTAGAATTGAGAAAGGAGCACTCACTAATGCTGATTGTATAGCTCTTTAATGGCAACTTGTCTATGGACTCATGCGAGCTAACTTAACATATAATAGTAAGTGGCAGGCACCTGTGAAAGATTCCCTAAATTATTACGGGGCAACATAGCATATCATGCGCATTCATCTATAATATATCAATAGCAAATAAAGCTGCTAATTTCCCTATAGTCATTAAAGTTTTGCTCTCCTCATTCACTATGCAATTCTTTGTTATAACTACAGCAATATCACACATAATTCCATAAATGCATTCGCTTGTCGTGATTTAGGCTTCCACACACATTTACATGTCATACTTCTTCCCACACGTCATCACACCTATCTTAATAGTAACTTGGTATGGGCTTAAACTATACATCATTCATCACCCGAACGAATCTGGCATCAACCTCGAGGAAGGAGATTTCAGCCATATCACTAAAATGATGCAGCCACATGGCAAAGTTCATCTAAGTTCAAGGAGTACATAAAATTTTCTCTTAGCCATAACTTATGCTTACGTTGAACTTTCCTAATTTCAGGCTAAATACTTATACAGAAATGCTTTATCACAAGCCTTAGTTCTGACATCAAAAAATGGTGATTGTAATCTTGCATTGTCTTTGCCTCTACTAATGTAGAACTTTAAAAATTATGAATGGCACATTATCCAAGTGACTAATACAAAATGGTACTGTGCCAGTTCTTAATACGAATGACAAACAGAAAATAGTGCCCAACAGATCCCTAGTATGAATGGTGTTGTCAAGTGACTTCCATAAAATGGCAGTGTACATTTTACTAAAATGGAAAATATTGTACAAGTTGTTGAATCACTCTATTAATTAAGCCGGAATGATGATCAATATGTCGAGTTGGTGGAGCCATAGCTATGAGCACCAAAGTTATTTTCCATCCTTAACCTTTCTTTTAGCACTACGTTATTTTTAGTTCTCCTCGTGTGAGAAAAGTTATTTATAAGATGGCATTTCATTTTAGGCTTCTTTTGTAAAAGGCTGTACAGCTATTTTTATCTTCAATCTCCAACTCTCTCACAATTTTGTATTATCGATATGAACTAGTGTGTAGGAGCAGGACATTCAATTTGAGAGACTTACCTCTCCAAATTCCTCACTTCTACAATGTAATCATATGAAAAGGTATTAGAACCTTGCTTCAATTCTCATCCCTGTATTCAACACATTTTGCTTCGACATGCTAGTCAGGTTGAACTGCTTTTGAGGGTCCTATTCTTCATTGTGGCACCCATGGATCTCATTAGGCCTCTTAGAGCACATGACATGCAGAGATTATTATTTGACCTCTTGAGAGGCTTACTTTTCATTTATGAGTTAGTTTGGTCGGCTTGTCACCAAAAGTTGTATTATTAGCACATTATTTTATTTTTGGGGCTTATGTAGGCGAAGGAGGCTAATTCGAATTCCTAAGTTCTCTGTAAATAGGAGTGGGATGAGTTCATTTCTCATCATCACTTTGGTTTGGATCACTTATCTCTCTTGAGATTTTCGCACTTTTTCCAAGGATGAATTGGAGCTTTCATAGATGAATTTTGATGTATGGTTGTTGGTCTATCTTCTCCTGGAGCTTCTCTATTGTCATTTCTGAATGGTTGGATATACTCTACTACATGCTATTCTTGTTACTTTTTGTCATATATGTTGGATAGGGGTTTTCGTTGTTTTAGGGCTAATTGTTGCATGCAAATTATTGCTTAATATTCTGGAATTAACCCTAGTATAGCGTTCTCTCCATGTATGGGCCATGTAGTGGGAAATCTCCTAGGAGTAAAATTTGACCTTGATAAGACATTCCTCTTGTGCATTTGAAGTATAAAAGTTGCAAGATTGCTTTCACTTGACCTAGAGGGTTTGTGAAGTAATTTTGAGGCCTCCTTGACTGGGAACCAAGAAATCTTACACATAATCAACATAGACTCCATTCTCCCAAGGATTAAGGCACTAATATACCGAGGGTGGTCACCAAAACGCTTATTCTTTCACCTTCTCCCAAGTCTAGCCACATTGGGGTGCCTAGGGCATCAATTTACCGACAAGCTAGCCACTAAAAGAATTCGATCTCCTAGGGTCTCCTACATTGGCCTTTCCTCTAGCCCCCCTCCAAATTTGAAGACATTCTAACGATGGAGTTGGGAGAAAAGCCAAACCCTAGCTCCGAGACCAAAATTTGCCCTACCATCCCCAAAGCTAGCACTTCCTAAGGTCAAACCAACATCTTTGAGTAATTATGTTTTCTTTGACCCTCTCTCCACCTTGTCTAGGGTAAGAATATCATTGGTTACTACATTCTTTCCTCATACCCTAGACTGGGTCCATTTGGTCCCGTGTGGTCCCACTCCTTTGAAAGACCATTCTTCAAGAACCATCCGGGATACCAATTCTAACAAGGATTTTAGGGATTGGGAAACTCCTTCACAAGTCTCATCCGATAAACTTAACCCTCAAATCCTCTACTCCTTTCCCTAGATTACCTAGTACCTTGCTTACAAAGCAAGCAATCTTTATCCTTCAAATTTTGGGAAAGGATTATTCAGGTCACTCATATCCATTGACTTATCCTTCATTAGTGATTCCACACATACCGGGTCTCCTCCCATTGGTGAAAGTTCGTAAATAGAAGGGAGCCTTAGCTAAGGTGATAGTGGGCTAAGTCTTCATTTGTTGCCCTTGGCCTAGCATTTGCCCTTTAATAATCCCCCTTAGGTCCCCTACTAGTTTGAGCGGTAACATTTGGCATCGTTGTCGGGGACGCGAAACGTGTGTTTTGTTCCCCATACGACATATTGACATATCATTTATTAGCGACTCCATTGGAAGAACGAAGCCCTAGTTCTAAATTGAACTTAAAAGCCAATGATTGTAGGGTGAAGCAAGCATTTGTTTAGGCAATTTCATTCACCCTGGTGACTCCTGTGTCATTAAGGACCCAGCAACATGTTGACCACATCTTTTCCCGCCATAAATATGACAGGGACCCCAAGATACCCTTCATCGAAGTCCATGAAGAATATGCCAATGTTCGATGGGGATCCACATTTTGTAGCCAACCACGTGGTAAGGTTCATAAGGTACCTTTGAAAGCAAAATATAACTCAACCTTGTGACCAAATGGAATTGTTTGTCCTATCCATTGCCCCAAGTACCGATTGGCTCGAATCATGTAAACCTAAAAGCATTCCTTCTCTTGCAATGTTGACTACACAGTTCTTGTTGCATGAAGGACCGAGTTTCCAATCTCATGAAGACATATCCCAAATGTCAAATATGGCCCTTCGAGAGGAGGAAGTTATTGAATATGGTTTTATGTTTGAAGAATGGCCTCTTATTAATGCATACTTTAATAATAATTCCAACGGAGAGACTTATGAATTGGAAAGAATATTCTCTAAGGTCTCAACCCTGAGAGCCCTCAGACATTGCAAGAATGGATGATGGAATATGAAAAGTCTAGCAGGAAACTGATGGCCACATATAACTCCCAAGAGATTTTCTACCACCATTTTGAGCAATCAGAAAGACTCTGTAACACGAAGAGTGAATATAAAGAAAGTCGTGTCGATGACCTTCTTCTTGAGACCTTTTATCAAAATCATGTAGTAAATACCTTGCAAATTATTTTTCAAGAACGAATGAAGGAGGAGAATTCTTCGCTATCCAAAGAAGAGAATGAATGGAATCCTAATTAATACCAAATATGTAGTGAAGAATTGGAGGATTCTGAGGAAAATCATGATAATGGAATAAACGATGAATCTGCGAGTGACTTTTGGGTTGTTGATTGCAGAATTGGTTATGATTATAGAAATGAAAACCCCATGGTTTCGCAAGTCTATAAGAATGAGCTCAGGGAAGAAGAAAATGTTCCAGTCCTTCTAAATAACAATGTTGGCTCTTATGAAGCCCTTCCTAGTGATTGGAAAGGTCTCTTCTTTATGTTCCAAAATGATTCAATCAAAGAAGAGTCTTCCAAAATTGTGGGAAATTCTTATGACTCTCATATAGAAGAAATTGAGGAAGATGCTTCCTTAGGTCATGCCATTGATAAAGGGTTTTTCTTCATGTTTGAAGATTCCTCCCCTTGTTATGCCCCTACCCTGGAAATAGATGTTTGTGATGATCTTCATTCCCCTACTCTTGATGAAGGGTTGCTTTCACCTATAAAGAACTAGGAATCATGGTTTTTCCCCAAATACAATGACAAGTCCACTTCTTGTTTTCCCAATGACCAAAATTACATCATCCTAAATGTGTTTGACACATTCAATCCTTCTTACCTAGAGAGTGATGGGTCTGAGATAGCTCTTCATCAAAGATTCATGTACTTGATCATTAACATTTCTATCTCCTCATTAGATGACCAAATTCAATCTTCTCGAATGACGTCTTTCCCTTCTCCTAAGGTTCCTTTATATATGATATGGGTCTCCTGGTTTCCCACCTCCCTCCCTCGTAAATCCTCGCATCATTTTTCCCATTTATATTGTCAAGCCCGTTGCAAAAATAATAATGGAAGCATGCATTCTTGTATTGATCAATTGACATGTTCTTTGTATTGATCGTAGATTAGCTACACTTAGAATAAATTTGCATATTTTCATGTTTCTATTGATTTTATGGCCTAACATATTAGCATGTGCGATCATGAGAGGTTGCAAAATCATGCTGCCTTGTGTTTCTTTCCATTTATTATCTATGCAAGTGACAGGTCTATAGTAACCAAGAGATTGCTCAAGTTCACGTGACCTCCCATTCGAGTAGCCTCGCCCACTTCTTCGAAAGATTTCGGCCCAGTTGGAGCCAAATCTTACACACCACTTTGTGGGTGATATCCATAGGAGAAAAAACTTCTACAAGATGGTCCTCTATTGGCAACTAGCAGCCCCTTATAGCCACCAGCTAGTTGATTATGCCATCTTCCAAGCCACCTGAGCCAGCCATGTGGTCCCTCACCCATCTTCCTTAATCGTATGTTTGAAGGTGGGTCTCCCGAATCTAAAGGTATGCCTTGTCAGTTTGAAATTGAGTATTGTAGTTTGTTCATCATGAACACTTCTGGGCATGGATTAATGGGGGAATTCAACCGGAAGAATAGGCTAGGTCTGTGCTTTTGTCCCCCAGACGCCTTCTAGAAATTAACGTTGGATTCTAGTCCCGTGGGATCTCTTTTATTGGCCACTTGGTTCTAGGGAAGGTATTTCATAGCAAATCCTGACTTTGGTTGCGTGGTCCCGCTCCCTTATCCACTTATATTACCCTCTTTCCATCCATTATTCATTTTTCCTGTCTAGGTCCACATCCCTCCATTGGGTCCACATAGGGTTAGCTTGCCCCTTCCCCTTGCCCACACCTTGGGTAATGGCCTGGAATGAAGCCCAGAGGTTGATGCAGTTGAAAAGAAAGTTAAAAGAATATATGGCCACATTTAATAGAAAAAGTACCACAAAATGCAAAAGATGGTCGAGACAAAAACATTTAGCGCGTGGGCAAAAGCCAATACATGAGCTCTACCCCAACGTCATGGTCATTACCCTGGTTCCTACAAGTTCTATGAGCCTTCTTCATCATATAGGAACCCATGATTTTACCAACCCATGGTGGGCGATGAACTGACCCACCTTAAAAAGGGGATTCCATTGCTATATCTTACACATCATGCTATAACCCTTAAGCCCCGAGCAGTCAGTCAAATAAAATGGGTGGAAAAATCAAGGTCAGGGCACCTCAGGGACCATGATTTCTCCCTCCTATACATTATAAACCCAACTGTGGACTTCCCTCTTACCAGCTACCCTTGTACCCGAGCATGTGACCCCGGGTTGCCCCTTCTCATTCCCTACTTCATTCACCTACCTACCACATGCCACCACCTTTTGAGGGCTGTCCCTTGACTATATTATCCCCTTTGAAAGTAGAAACCGCCTAATAGGGCACTTGGTTAACCCCATTTGGAGTTTAGGAGACATTGGCACTTCCCAAAGCCCATTATGGAAACGCAGGCCATCATGAAGTCCCCACCTATGGTCCATGGTTAGGTAAGTTCATTTACTCGATTTCTCTAATGACTACTTGTACTAGAAATATAGGGGACGCATTGGATCTTATGCAGGATTGCAGATGCTTTCCATTTGAGTTCGGTCTCCCTATAAGGGGTCCTAATCCTCTAGAGGGCTACATTGGCACATGTCGGGTGAGTGTTGAGGGCCATGGGTCTCCACAACAACAGATTTCACTCGATGGATCCCCACAGTGATTCAGAGATTGCTCGTCGTTCACTTATTGGGCGAGGAGGATGCACTTGATCCATTGTGCCCAGCTGACCCTAGATCTGACCCACACACTTGGCAGATGATCCAAGACCTGCACAATGATGCGGCATCACCTACACCATCATCCTAGCCCTTGCAGGCAATCTACAGGGATCTTCAATTTGTTTGGAGACCCATGAGGACACTTGTGTGCCCCCACATGTCATTTGGAGCACCACAAGTTATTACAAGGGGCCAACCCATTTCCCACTGCATTTTGAGGGTCCTATTCTTCATTGTGGCACCCATGGACCTCATTAGGCCTCTTAAAGAGCCCTACAACATGCATAGATTATTATTTGACCTCTTGAGAGGCTTACTTTTCATTTATGAGCTAGTTTGGTGGGCTTGACACCAAAAATTGTATTATTACCACATTACTTTATTTTTGGGGCTTATGTAGGCCAAGGAGGCTAATTCGATTTCCTAAGTTGTGTATAAATAGGAGTGAGATGAGTTCATTTCACATCATCACTTTGGTTTGGATCACTTATCTCTCTTGAGATTTCGCACTTTTTCCATGGATGAAATGGAGCTTTTATGGATGAATTTTGATGTATGGTTGTTGATCTATCTTCTCTTGGAGCTTCTCTATTGTCATTTGTGAATGGTTGGATATAATCTACTACATGTAAGTACGAAATTTTAATTCTATTATTGTTACTTTTTTTCATATATGCTAGATTGGGATTTTCTTTGTTTTAGAGGTAATTGTTGCATGCAAATTATTGCTTAATACTGTGCAGTTCTCTCTATTATAACATTCTCTCCATGTATGGGTCATGTAGTGTAAGCAAAATCTCCTAGGGGTAAAATTTCAACTTGATAAGCCATTCCTCTTGTGCATTTGAAGTATAAATGCTGCAAGGTTACTTTCACTTGACCTAGAGGGTTTGTGAGGTAATTTTGACCTCTCCTTGACTGGGAACCAAGAAATATTACACATAATCAACATAGACTCCATTCTCCCAAGGATTAAGGCACTGATCTACAGAGGGTGGTCACCAAAACACTTATTCTTTCACCTTCTCCTAAGTCTAGCCACATTGGGGTGCCTAGGGCATCAATTTCCCAACAAGCTAGCCACTAAAAAAATTCGATCTCCTAGGGTCTCCTGTGTTGGCCTTTCCTCTAGCCCTCCTCCAAATTTGAAGACATTCTGACAGTGAAGTTGGGAGAAAAGCCATTGCCCTAGCTCCAAGACCAAAACTTGCCCTGCCATCCCCAAGGCTAGTACTTCCCAGGGTCGAACCAACATCTTTTAGTAATTATGTTTTGTTTGACCACCTCTCCACCTTGTCTAGGGTAAGAATATCATTGGTTGCTACATTCTTTCCTCATACCCTAGACTGGGTCCACTTTATGCCGTGTGGTCCCACTCCTTTGAAAGACCATTCTTCAAGAACCGTCTGAGATACCAATTCTAACAAGGATTTTAGGGATTGGGAAACTCCATCACAAGTCTTATCCCATAAACCTAACCCTCAAATCCTCTCCTCCTTTCCCTAGATTACCTAGTACCTTGCTTACAAAGCAAGCAATCTGTATCCTTCAAATTCTGGGAAAGGATTATTCGGGTCACTCATATCCATTGACTTATCCTTCATTAGTACCTTGCTTACTATGCTTTCGCAACGCTAAGTGCAATCAACCTCTACTTCCTACTCATCCACAATATCATAGCGATCTCAAACTGAAGCATACTCTAGAGGTGCTCTTCATGTCTTTAGCACTTCCTACCCAATCAGTGTTTGTATATCCTTGAAGTTGTACATCCTTGTTTGCAACATACCTCAAGCCATAGTTTCTTGTACCACGCAAATATCTCAAGATGTGCTTTGCTACAGTCCAATGCTCGTGTCTCGATTCTATCTAGAGCTGGCTCAAAATGTTCATAGCAAAGTAGATGTTTGGCCTAGTGTTAACCAAATACATCAACATACCAATTAGTCGTCAGTACATAGATGGGTCTACCAATCTGGAGATGAAGCCTCTTAGCTTCTTTAAATTAGTCACCATAGGAGTCGCCATGAATTTGCAATCCATCATACTGAATCTCTTAAGGATCTCTATTATATGCTTTCCTTGACCAAGGAAGACTTCGCCAGGCTTCTACCATAATTCTAATCCCAAGTAACAGTGCATCAACCCAAGATCCTTCTTGTCGAACTTAGAAGCCAGCGACTTCTTGCATTAAATGAAAAGAGGCTTGGCACTTGTTAGGAACAAGTCGTCAACATACAATAATAAGATCACATGTGCATTCTTTATAACCTTAAAGTAAAGGTTGGGATCAACTTCACTCTTGGTAAATCCCAATCTCGTTAGGTAGTTGTCAATATGAGCATACCAAGCTCTTGGAGCTTGCTTGAGTCCATACAAGGCTTTCTTCAACCTATAAACATGAGACTTCTTTCCATATACCTCAAATCCTTGAGAGGTTGCTCTATGTACACCTCTTCCTCAATAACGCCATTGAGGAAAGCAGTCCTTATATCCATCGGGTGCAATTCTTGTCCCATAGAAGCAGTAAGTGAGATGATCGATCTAATGGTGGTGTACTTCGCAACTGGAGCAAAAGTCTCATCATAGTCTTCTCCCTCTTTCTAGGAGAATCCTTTAGCCACAAACCGTGCCTTGTATTTATCAATACTCCCATTTGCAGCATGCTTAATCTTGTATATCTACAATAAGTCACCATTGACTTCCCCTCAAGCCTTCACACGATTTCCCAAACATCATTCTTCATGATTGATTGGTACACTTCATTCATTGCTTCCTTCTAAACATGTTGACTAACTGCTTCTTCATATGTGGAAGGTTCTTCATCAATGAGTTTTGTCATGAGAGTTGCATAGTTGGAGAACCTCTTAGGTTTCTTCACTTCTCTAGATGTGCCATTAGGAGTTGCATGTCCTTCCGCCTCTTCCAAAGTGGATCTAAGCCATGTTGGTCTCTTCTTAACTTTTGGAACTATAACGGGTTATCCTGAATCTTAAGGTTTTTCTGAACTACTGGTACATTATGTAGAACTTGAATGCTCTTCTCTTAAGGCCTCTTATTTTACTTCTTCCAAGGAATCTACAGAGCCTTCCTTAGACCTCTAATATGCCACTTTCTCATCGAAGATGACATCTCAGCTGACCTCAATCCGTCGCTACTTTGGAATGTATAATCTATAGGCTTTTGAAGATTCACTAGATCCAACAAATATACCTTTTGTTCCTGAAGGCTCAAGTGTGTTCCTTTTGTCCTTAGGAATATGAATATATACAGGACAACCAAAGATTCTCATGTGCCAGACTTCTGGCTATTTTTATAGAAGGCTTCTAAACGACTCATACCTTCCAGAAGTCTATGAAGACTTCGATTTTGAATGTACACAGTTGTTCATGATGCTTCGCCCCATAAGAACAACAACAAGTCCAAATCATGCATCATGGCCTTAATAGATTCTTTCGTTCTACTATATCATTCTGTTGTGGATTATAGGGGACAATTAGCTCCCTCTTAATCCCATCCCAATTGCAGAAAACAACAAGCTCCTTTGAGATGTACAGTGTATTCTCCTCCATTGTTATATCTCAGTATCTTCATCCTTTTACCTGTCAAGTTTTCCACTTCAGCTTTAAATTCCTAGAACTTGTCAAATACTTCATCTTTTGTCTTCAATAGATATATCCATGTTTTACAGGAGAGGTCATCAATAAATGTCACATAGTACAATGAACTACCAAGTGATTTTACGAGCATCAAACCACATACATAAGAATGAATCAACTCCAAAGCTTCCTTAGATATATTGTCACTGTCTGGAAATGGTTTCTTGATGTTCTTCCCAAGAGCAAAGCCTTTACATGCACCATCGTTCTTTATCTATAGTTCAGGAACCCCTTACACTATTTCACTTAATTCAAGTTATGGTCTAAAATGAAGATGTCCATACTTTGGTGCCATAACTCACTTGGATCTATTTTGTCATGTACTAGTGCTTGATCTGGTTGACTCACAAATCTATAGTCTTACATCACGAATCCCAATAACCCTAGCATCATCTATACTAGACCCTTTGACCGGACAAGTACTTTGCCATCCACAAAAGCAATGTTGATTTCTGGTAGCATTGGATGTGCTCTAAGTCTCAAATTTTGTAGGGAGGCTTAGACACATGTATTCCACAATACCCAGAAATTGTTTTGGGAAATTCCACCTGGAGACAGTTTTATTAAAATAATTAATTATTTTTAGCGAGTGGCTAAGTCTAAATTTAGGGAAATTAAAATAATTAAAAGGTATTAATCTAATTGTGAGTGAAACTTCTAGAAGATGAGGATCAAGTCAATATGATCTAAGCCATTGATTAGAATCTAATCTAGGTCATTGAATACTCAACCAGAGAATTATAAGAAGGACTTCAATGGGCATTTGGAAAGTGCACCAAGCAGATACTCAGTTACCCGAGTAAAATCGATTTCCTCACTAGTCGAAGTTCGGCAAGAGGAAATCGATTCAGAGGGAGAGTTGCAAGTGAGATGGAGAGAGGGTGTCAATGGCAGTCGAGAGGCAAAAGAAGAAGAAACAAAGCAAAGAAGAGACAACGAAGAAGCTGTGACACAAAGGGACAACACAGAAGTTGAGACGTTAGGACTGCGTAGTCCCTATGCAGAAGCTGACGCAGTGAGTAACAGAGGGGGCAGCAGGTCCTCTCCCAGATCAAAATCTCGCCAAGGAGTGTGAGAAAGTTGTCTATAAAATTCTCACAGAGATATCTTTTCTATTCTGCTAGTTGCATCTTGTACATGAGATTTGTTGAAGATTAATAAAGAAACCCTCATCTGCTGCACCATTTCCCCACACTGGGCTTTGCCAGGGATGAATGTCCAAAAATAACTATGTCATCATGATTATCCTTGTGCTAGTATTTTTCTTTGCTTTAATTGCGAAGTCTGCAGTAGAATTTATTTCGATATTTGCCGTAGAAATATTGTGAATAACTTATTTCTGAATTAATAAGTAGGAGAATTAATATCAATCACTGCAGTTGGATTTCTATTTTGAAATTTTCACATGGTATCGGAGTTGAGATAAGTGCAGATTAGAAGAGCCAAGCATTCGAGAGAAGATGGGAGTTCAAAATTACTGCATAGGCAGAAAATTGAAACCCCAAAGAAATTGCACGGACCAGTCTTGGAGGCGCAAATTTTTTATAAGAAAATTCTTCTCCGAATGATTCAACAGAGAGGAAGATTTGCAAGTTGAAATTGCCAGTAACAGAGGGAGAAGCGCAGAGCAGTATTCAGGTAAAGACGCAGTCTTTTCTACAGCAATTGTTGGGGGCAGAAAAAGTGTCAGAGATTGATAGCACTAAGAAGCATGCGAATCAAGATGTCTCCAAATTATCTTCTAAATTAGAAGAACAATTCGCATGTTTGTCAAGTTCAGCACTGACAGATGTTTGGTGCATTGATAGCGGGCCTTCAGCTCATATGACTGGAGTACAAGAATGTTTCTCGAACTATCAAGAAGAACAAATGGACTTCCAGATTACTATGGGAAATAGAACAAAGTGTACTCCAGTATGGAGAGGCACCATAGCATTTCGGACAGAAGCAGGAACCAACATCCGAGTCACTAATGTTTTGCATGTGCCCGGGTTGGGAATGAATCTGATTTCAGTGTCCCAATTAGAGGACAAGGGATACGATGTATACTTCATTGGAAGGAAAGTATATGTCAAACATCTAAGTTGGAAGAAAAAGAGACAAATTGGAGCTCGAAGCAACAGACTGTATAGATTGCAACTCGAGTCTCCAATGGCACTGATAGGCAGCAATCTTAATGGTGAAAAGGAACTGAATGAGCTATGGCATAGGCGAACGGTACACTTACACCACGGAGCACTGAGGATGCTCAGAGAGACTGTGACAGGAGCTCCAGTCCTTAGTACTGAGCATGATGATATATGTAGAGGATGCATACTAGGGAAGTACACTTAAGCAACTTTTCCCAGGAGTAAAAATAGAGCAGAAGGCGTATTGGAATTGGTACACTTAGATATTTATGGTCCAATGTCCACAAGAGCTCTTAGTGGTGGCGAATACTTTGTCACCTTTATTGATGATCACTCTAGAAAAACATGAATCTATTTCTTAAAGACCAGGGATGAGGTCTTCGATCGGTTCAGAGAGTTTAAGGCTCTCGTTGAGAACATGACAGGGAAAAAAGATAAAGGTATTGCATTTAGATAATGGTGGAGAATATATGGACAAAGACTTCACAGATTTATGCGCAAAGGAGGGCATCAAAAGAGAATGGAGTTGCAAAGCGCAAGAATAGAACTATTGTTGTAGCGGCAAAGGATATGTTGTATGATCGAGATCTGCCTAAGTTCTTATGGGCAGAAGCTTGCAACATAGCGGTGTATATCCAGAATAGAACTCCTCACAGAACATTGGGGAAGAAAACGCCCGACGAAGTCTTCACAGGGAAGAAGTGGAAAGTCAGTCATCTCAAGATATTTGGAAGCGTGGCATATTGTCACATTCCAAACGAGAAATGCAGTAAACTGGATCAGACTGCAGAAAAGGGGTACCTCGTAGGATAAAGCGAGACCTCAAAGGCATACAAAATCTACATTCCTAGCAGCAAGAAGATTGTAGTGAGACAGGATGCGAAGTTCATGGAGGATGGAGATTTCAGGAAATCTCAAGAGATGCCAGCAGAAGGTCAGTCAGTAGATGTTCCACTTGTCCAGCAGCAGCAGGGGCAGAGCAAGGAGGACAAGCAAGAGGGAAGACACCTGTATCGAGTATAGTGACCAGCACTAGTGTTTCCTCTGAGGAAGGAAATACATATAGTTCTCAGCAGATGGAATGACAGGATCAGAGGAGGAGATGATTGAGCCTCCCACCACCAGTGGAAGAACCAGCAGGGAAGTACAGCAAACACTAAGGGATGCAGAGGAGTTCGTTGGAGCTCCTAGAACTGAGAAGAGGCAGCATAGACAGCTTGATAGGTACCAAGACTTGGTAACACAAGTTGAAAAACCCTCTAGCTTGCAGGAAGCCGTTCAACACCAAGTTTAGGTGGATGCCATGGTAGAAGATTATAGTTCTATCATGACGAATGATGTCTGGGAAGTAGTACCTAGACCAGAGGATAGATCAGTTGTAAGATCAAGGTGGATCTGCAAGATCAAGTATGCTGCAGATGGCAGTATAAAGAAGTATAAGGCTAGGTTCGTGGCAAAGGGGTACGCACAAAAAGAAGGAATAGATTATGAAGAGACCTTCGCCCCAATAGCCCGATATACCTCTATCAGAATCGTTATATCCCTAGCAACTCAAATGGGATGGGAAATTCACCAGATGGATGTCAAGACAACATTCTTGAACAGGGTGATAGAAGAAGAGGTGTATATAGAACAGCCCGAACAGTTCGAAACTCGTGAAAAGAGAACTCATGTATGCAAATTAAAGAAAGCCTTGTATGGGCTCAAGCAGGCACCTAGAGCATGGTATGGTCGAATTGATAGTTACTTGCAGCAGTTAGGATTCATCAAAAGTGAGGTTGATCTCAATCTCTACTATTTAATGGTAGAGATTAAGCCACTTATTCTAGTATTATATGTGGATGAATTGTTTCTAACAGGGTCTTCTAGGCTCATACAAGATTGCAAGAAGAATCTTGAAGCAGAATTGGACATGAAGGATATGGGGTTGATGCATTACTTTCTAGGATTGGAATTCTGGCAGATGAATGGAGAGATCTTCCTTCGGCAAGGAAGATATGCTACAGAGATTCTGAAGAGATCCAGAATGCAGGATTCTCAACCCATCGCTACACCCATGATCACCAACTGGAAGAAAATAAATGCATCAGGAGACAAGGAGGTGGACCCCACCTTGTACAAACAGCTCATTGGGTCGCTCATGTATTTGGTCAACACTAGGCCAGACATTTACTTCGTTTTCAACACCCTTAGTCAGTTCATGGTGGAAACGAAAAGGGTGCATTGGGCAGCAACTAGGCACATCCTTAGGTATGTGAGTGGAAGAGTCAGATATGGATTGAAATACTCCCAAGGAGATGACGTCAGATTGGATGGATTCACAGATGCGGATTGGGCAAGTAGTTCAGTAGACCGGAAAGGTACCTTTGGGTACTGCTTAAGTGTTGGATCAAGAATGATTTCTTGGTGCAGCAGGAAATAGAAGTTGGTAGCTCTAACCTCAGCAGAAGTTGAATATATCGCAGCAAGAACAGCTAAGTGTGATGTTGATTTGGGGTAGCATCGAATTTGCTCTAGCCATGAAAATTGGTGGGGAGGCTAAGGCACATAAGATATCCAATACTCAAAAAGGCTTTGGGCAGATTCTAAACAGATTGGGAGATATTAAAATAATTAATATTTTTAATGGAGTCCCTAAGTCTTAACTTAGGGAAATTAAAATACTAATGTGAATTAATATAAAATTGCGTTAGAATGGTCCAAAAAGTCATGGATCAACCCAGATCTAATCTTAGTCGTTGATAAGGGACTTGATCTCGGTCGTTGATTTGTCAACGAGAAAAGTATAAGAGGAGGCTTGAGGGTCACTTGGAGAACATACCAAGAGATCAAGATTTCGACTTTCTAGGCTGCGTTTGCTGAAAAAGTTGAGAGAGTGATCAGAGTTGTAGTTGAGGGGCAGTGAATGCAGAAGCAGAGAGGCAGAGATAGCACCGGGAGGATCAGCATAGTAGCCGGAGAGAGGGATGCAGAAGCAGCCAAGGGTTCACGCAGAGCCAGCCAGGGCTCACACAGAGGTAGCCAGGTGCTGCGCAGTGCCTTAAAGGGCCAGTGTGGGTGACGCAGAGGGCCAGAGGGTTGACCCAGTGCCTCCAGAGGCTGACGCAAGCCAAGCCAGAGTGACGTTGGGCTAACGTTGGGCCAGAGAGAGGCTGACGCTGGGGTTTCGTGGGGCAGATTGGAGCTATGGAGCTACCGGAGTGTTTACTCGAGGTTTCAGCCAGAATATCTGCTTCCGAGTCGAGAGGTACTACTGCCAAGATTTTTCTCTGTTGGGTTAGCCGGATTTGGCACCTAGATTGTATTTTGAATCTGCTTAAAAAACAAACCCTCAAATAGTTGCACCGGTTTTCTCGCATTAGGTTTTTCCGGGGACATTAGTCCAAAAACAACAGTGTCAGTTGTGTGCTTGTTTCTATTTCCTTCAGTTGATGATCTGTAATGTTTTGAGCATGTACTTGTATTTATTTCTAGTATTTACATGGTAAATAACTTGTTAATTAACTGGACAAGTAGGTAGGAATAAATCAGTAAAGTGCATGAAGGGTTTATAACGTGCTAAACTTAGAAATTCCAACATGTGAAGCTATATGGCTTAGAAAACTGCTTGTGAGTTTGCTTAGAAAAAGGATGGAGGCGACCCGGATTTACTGCGATAATGAAGGTTGTATCAAACTCTGTGAGAATCCAGTATTTCATGATCAATTGAAACATGTTGATATCAAATGTCACTTTATCAGAGACTATGCGGCAGTACAGCTGCAGTATGTCCCCACAAGAGATCAGGTAGCAGACGTACTCACAAAGACTCTAGGAAGAGTTAAGTTCATTCAGTTCAGAGAGCAAATTGGTATGGTAGAAAATATGTTTCAATAACAGAAACAGGGGATTTCTCAGTTACAGTGACTAGAAATGAGAGGGAGTTGCAGTACAGATGCAGTGTTGGCAGTGGCGTGGTCAGCAACAGTACAAATGCAGAATTTGTGCAGTAGTTGGTGGGCAATGATGTCAGACATCAGCACCGCAGAGGGAGATGTTATAGAACAGGGTGATGCTTCAGCAAGTTGCATCGCTAGACCACATTCCTCGCTAAGAGGGAGTGTTGATTTCCCGTAGCATCGAATGTGCTCTAAGTCCCAAATTTTACAAGGACGATTAGACACTTGTATTCCACAATACATAGAAATCATTTTGGGAAATTCTACCCGGAGACAGTTTTATTAAAATAATTAATTATTTTTAATAAGTGCATAAGTCTAAACTTAGGAAATTAAAATAATTATAGGGTATTAATCTAATTGTGGGTGAAACTTCTAGAAGAAGACGAGAATCAAATCAATATGGTCTGAGCCATTGATTAGAATCTAATTTGGGTTGTTGAATACTCAACTGGAGGATTATAAGGACTTCGATGGGAAAACAGAAAGTACACCAGGCAGATACTCAGTTACCCGAGTAAAATTGATTTCCTCACTGGTCGAAGTTCGGCAAGAGGAAATTGATTCAGAGGGAGAGTTGCAGGTGACGAGGAAAGAGGTATCAGTAGCAGTCAAGAGGCAAGAGCAGAAGAAGAAGAGCAGAGAAGAAACAACGCAGAAGCATGACGCAGAGGGACAGCGCAGAAGCTGAGCCATTGGGACTCTGTAGTCCCTACGTAGAAGCTGACGCAGTGAGTAATAAAGGGGGTAGCAGGTCCTCTCCCAGATCAGAATCTCGCCAAGGAGTGTGAGAAAGTTGTCTATAAAATTCTCGCATAGATATTTTTTCTATTTTGCTAGTTGCATCTTGTACATGAGATTTTTGTTGAATATTAATAAAGAAACCCTCATTTGTTGCACCGGTTTTCCTACACTGGGTTCTTCCAAGGACAATTGTCCAAAAATAATTGCATCATTGTGATTATCCTTGTGCTAGTAATTTTCTTTGCATTTACTTTCCGCAGTAATTTAATTGTGAAGGCTGCAGTAGAATTTATTTCGATATTTGTCGTAGAAACACTGTGAATAACTTATTTATGAATTAATAAGTAGAAGAAATAATATCAGTCACTGCAGTTGGATTTCTATTTTGAAATTTGCACAAGCAACCCTATCTCCATTATCTTCTAAACAATATTTCTGGAATTCTAATAATTACTTTTGATGTAGATCTTCTTTTAACTTATTCCAATATATCATTGAGCAATTATGCTTCAAAAATTCAACACGAAAGAACGGTAGAAGAGTAGATATCACAATGTGCAACAGAGAGATAAGATTTACCCTGGGAAAACCCACTATCGGGAAAAACCCAACAACCTTTTCAATAGAGAAATTCTTCTAGTTCAATGAGAGAGACACCTAGACCGATGGTCAAACCTGGTCTTCTCCTCCAAGTCAAGTCACCCAAAATGATCCTGCACTTTGCTCTTGATCTTGCACTTCCAGAATTTTGGCCCTTTTAATAGCCAATTGCCCAAAATTTTGACCTTGTAGCAGTTGCACCAGTAAGCCAGAAATTTCGGCCCCCCGCAACAGTTTCCCAAGAAAAATGTGAACCAAAAAGAGAGAGATTTCTTCACACATGCAATTTCTAGAGAGAGGGAGGAGAGAGAAAAATTGGCCGCCTTCATCCTTCATTGTCCTTCTTGTGATTCGCTCACTTCTCTAGAAACTATCTTGTATGTGGAATGTGAATTGCCCAAATGAGGAGCTCAAGTTGCCTTTATATAGTAGTCCGACTAGGGTGAATGGACATGTATTTTGGCCAGGGTCGACTTGACATGGAGGGAAGCCGACTTGTCACCTTTGGAACCAAAATTTTCATTTCAAAAATTCACATTTACATCTTTTAAAAGTCACAATGGGACTTTGACTAGAAAGAAATTCTATTTTGACTCAAGCATTTATAAATATGCTTTACAATGAAAAGTACAATTACATGAAGTGACCAAATGTTCCTTATGAAGACTGACCATAGTTACAAATTCAACATCCCCAATGCCCAGTCCACCCCACCAACTCCCCCACTACCTTCCTTTTTGATAGAGATTACACCGATTCCTAGACCACCTACCTCAAGGAGTTGCTCCCCTCCATTTTCCACTTTAGGTCATTCAGCACAACCACAACAAAACAGGAGATGATTTCCACTATCCTTGTGGAGGCAGCCTTTAAATTCTAACCCCACTCTACTCATCAACATGCCCATAAACCTCCCCCTGGCTCCTGTCCCATAAACCATTGGTTTGAAAATTAATGTTAATCCCTTCATAAACAACTTCCCTTCACCCTCAAGCATGATCCATCTTCCTCCCCTTACCTCCGCTAAACGTCCTGTCAACTCCTTCGTCATAAAAAAGCGGACCTTTATCTCCTTGAAGAGATGAGAACTTTGTGAGGCCTTACGCCACTCCTTGAAAGCCTTATGCCATACTCCTTTTCCTAAACACCATGCCATCTTGCCTAATCTTGACCCCCAATCCCAATTCTCCCATACAACTTCCATTGATAACATTCTTGGACAACCTATTATCCACATCCCCTCCCTCATCCTTAGGCCACCTTTTCTCTGAGAAGGACATTGGGAGAACAGTAATAGCTACAAGTACTAACATGGCAATAGATGAGGAAGGGATTCAAGTCGAATTCCTTAAGCATGGCATCCAGTCCCTTGAGCCCTATATTGCCAATTTATTTAAACATGCGATGTATTCATGCTTCCTCTCTCCTGGATTCATCCAATCCATTAGCCAGGGAATAGTTCTGTTGACAATGTTGGCTCTGCCAAAATTCAGGGGATCTCCCCGATATGAATTCCCAACAAGACCTCACATCGTTTGGTGTAGGAGTCCCATCCGGTACGATGGCCTGGCTGCCATTTGTTAAGTTATGGTATGTTCTATGCTTATAGCAGTTTACTTATCTTTCTTATTATTATCCACAGATTAGCAATCACATGTACATAAAGTAAAGTGCAGACAGAACATTAAACGATCGACAAAAAACAAGCCAAGACAAGAGACACCAGATGTGGCGGCTAGCCAGGGACAAACCCCAATATGGGGAAACCCTTTGATCAAATCTTCTTTTATCTTCAATAATTTAGCAAAGAGAAATAGTACATAAATCTGATTTACATCAGCAGCAGCAAACCCTAGATCAGCCCTCAACTAGGGCAGACAATATCTTGCAAATCGACCGTTGAATTGGCTTGATTCCTTCACCAAAAAATGCGGCCTTTTGAGGAGAGTCAGATCCACCTACAATGCAGTGCTGAGAGAGAGAAAGATGGTCAACACTGGTCAAACTTCCGATCTGCAGTTGCAGCCCTAAATCTGCATCCTTCCTTCCACACATGTGAGAGAAGAGTCTCTTTCTGCGCAGTAGGAGAAGAGCCTCTTTTCTGCGCAGGAGAGAGAGAGAGATGTGATGAGTTAAGTGAGTCCAAATGAGGAAACAACCTCCTGTATTTATACACAATTGTTGATGATTGAATAGATGTGACTGTTGGGCTTCTGAGCCTAGATGAGTTGCTAGTTGGCTTGATAATTATTCCATAATCAAAATAGATTCATATCTCCAAAAATACTTATCAGAATCGGATGATCTTTAGATCAATCCTACACCTCTCGACGAGAGGAATCTAATAAAAATATTATCAGCCATGAATAAGATGATCCACATGGAGTTTGGCCCTAATTGCCAATTTTAACACCATTATCTTAAAGATTTTCCTTAGCTCTTGCTTGTCAGCACATGAGAGTGGTTTACTTCGTCTTCGAACAGCGAGGTTTGCGTGCCTGGTGAGTGCTTAGTGTCGCTTGTGTCAAGGTTTTTTCGCTGTAGAGGGAGGGGTGAGAGTGAGTCTCAAGTTGAAAGGGAATAGTCCTAACTCTGTTAGAGACACACAACACGACAGGACATGCGTAGCTTCCGGCGGACTAGTCCACACGGATGCAGCAATCACAAAACACAAGGTGAACGAATAGCACATACAACACCCAGCGGAGTAGTCCACACGAGTGCGACAGTCGTTATAATAAGTTTATGAGAATGAGTCTGTCGAGTGTCCGGTGGAATAGTCCACACGGGTGAGACAGCGTTAACAACTGATACAACACATTTCCAAAAGTATATGTACTAGAACAACCGAAGTAGTTCAACTATCTTAATACAGGTTAAAACAACATTCATTACAAGCGTCCAAAGAATACTCTTACAAATGAATACAAGACGTGTGAAAACGTGTTGGCCTGTTAAAGGGCTTCTAAATTAAGTGAAGCTTCCAAGACACATCCGTACACCATTACATCACTAACCCCGATAGCGGGGCGTTGGAGCCACTGCTCGCTCCTCAAAGAAAAGATTACAGACTCTTAAGGCTATGTGGGAGGAGCCAAGGTGAAAAGTCTTTTGCATGAACAACTAAGGGGTATATATAGCCAAGGGTGAAACTGACCCTTGAGACTGTTTGACTTCCCTCATGACTGTTTAACTTACATGAATCTTCAACTTTACATGTGGGTCTCTTGGACTTCCACGTTACATTACATTGATTACAACAGTATGGCCCACGGTAGTGATGTGGTCGAGATGACTCATGACACGACTCGACACAACATTGCTAGTATGTTCATGCCGATGGTGGTGTCCATGTCAAGCAGCAATGTTGTTGAGTGATGAGTGTGCTCTTGGTGTATCATAGTTTCACCTTCACATGGCAAGGTGTACGGAGTCTTCGATGGTCTTGGTGTTCGCTTGATGTTGCACGTGCATCTATCTCCTTCGCTGGTACTTGGCATGCTTCATGTGTTCATCCATTCACAAACAAGTCTTCTAGCATGTGCTCCTTGTTCATCTTGTTCATCATTGCACCATGTTTCATCCATGTACCTGTATCTGTGATCACTCATGACGAGACAACATCAAATCCAAAAATCTCCTAATCTACCATGACGCATCATCTTTTGTTTCGGGTGCAGGGGACCGGGAGAAAGAACAAGGCTCTGAAACTGCGCAAAGCACATTTCAAGCCGCAATGCGGGCTCCGAGGCACTGTCAAGGAAAATTGCGCAGAGGTCACTAGGAGGCTGAGATGAGCAGTCCGGAACAGCAATGACCATTTGCGGGATCTGGCTCGGCTAGAGGGAAAAACTACACAAATTTTCAAGGGAGGCGGCGCAGGCAGCAAGGAGGACATTGGCAATGCAAACTATGCAGATTCTATGGGGAGGCTAGCAGCAGGCTGCAGGAACTTGTTGGCCAAAACTGTGCAAAACTGGGAGGCTGGCTTGCAAGACATGTCTGCACAGTTTCTAGGCTGAGCAGGGTGTCGGGTAGTGAGAGGAGAGTCCAAGAAAACTACGGTGTTTTCAGGAGGAGCAGCAGGTTGGCTGACAGGGGGACTGGCTGATAGAACTACGCAAATTTCGAGGACAGTGCAGTGACAAGCAACAAGTGTCGGTCCTTCATGTGTGTGCAATTTCTTCAGTTAGCAGAGGCAAGCATGCTGGCATTTGCTACGCAATTTCTTCGAGTGAAGCCCGGGGTCACTGCCCGGTCAAACTCTCCGGTTGACCAGTGAGAAGCTTAATAGATTTGCTTACAGGCAGCGCAGATTGAGATGGCTTGCTGAGCAACTTCTGCGCGGTTTTGGGTAACAGTCAGTGAAGTCGATTCTAGGACTGCGTAGTGTAGATTGCCTGGGAGGCAACCTCAAGCTCTGCGCAATTCTGGGCAACAATACATGGTCACTAAGGGCTAAGACTGCGCAGTGCATCTCAGTGGAGGTCCGGCTGGTGGAGGGTGGTCTAGTCGACAGTACTTCGACAAAATGACTAAGTGTGTGAACGAGTGAACTCGTGCATGCATGACCTTGCGAACACACACTCAACATGACTCGGCAACAAGACACCTCGAACCATCAAGACAACATACGCTTAGTGTGACTGATCGTCGGGTGTGTAAGTGCGGCAAATGCTTACATAGCGATTACAACTTCTACACACGAAGAGGGACCTTGAACATATCCAGAACATGACTGCAAGCATGACATTTTGACCAACATGCTAAAAGATGTCCTTTGAATGGTCAAGCGAGGAGGGTGCAAAGACTCGACACAAGCTCATGGGATGAGCCCAAGTGTTTGCAAACATCAAAGAAAAAACCAAAGAAGGCTCCGAAATTGGATGTAGGCCAAAATTTTGGAGGTTGTTGTAGCAGCTACAACAAGTTCTTATCCGAAAAACCACTGAACTATCATGGTGGTTCATATATTCCCCGAGCTTTATGCTAGCGTTTTACTCCAATGGCTCTCTGAAGAGTTGCAAAATTGTCATCTTAGGACTCAAGGATAAGCAAAGTTTCGAACCAAGTTTCCCATGAGGATTTCCTTGGAAAATATATATATATGTGTGTGTGTGTGTGTGTGTGTGTGAGTGATATTCCCACTTAGCATTTTGCTAAGGGAAATATCAATTTTGGCCATTTTTGCTATAATGAACGGTTGCACTTAGGAACTGTGGGTTTAGAGGTCCCACATGATTTTTGGCTTAGACCACACACAAACATTGGAGTTGGAGAAAATATTGCAGCCTTAGTGGAGCGTGGGGGCCACCTCATGGGAATTACGACCCAGATGAGGAATACGCTCCCATTGGACTAAAATTGGTGTGGGGAATTCGAGTTGGTCCCACATGGGCATTTTGGAGACTCCTTGACAAGAAAGAAAGAGACTCAATTTCTCATTCATTCATCATTTGCAAAACTGTCTTTTGACATAGCACACTTGAGCTGAAGCCAAGTCTGCAAGTGTTGTTTAGCACACTAGTGTCTCCGAGCGGAGATCTCAACCCTTGCTTCGGTGGACTTCGAGTGCCAGCGCAAGGAGGGAGTCCTACCCTTTTTAGTTCGTACCAGCGGTAGAGAGTTTGATTCCAGTGAGAGGTTCAGCTATAGCAGCGCAAGGATTGTGCAGTTCATGGTGGAAGCACTCCGAGAGGTTGAGGAGTGAAGGGTGGTTGAGGCTGAAACTTGGGGAGAAGGTCGAGGAAGTATTTTAGTGGGGATTGCAGCGATTTTGGAGGCCATTTGCAGCAGGATTTATAAGTGGGTCGAATCACCCAGTAGTTGAGCCATTGAGGGAAGAAAATAGGGTCAAATTTTTGAGGTCAACCATTAGCCAAATCCTTCGTGGGTTATTCTGGGTATTTGGTGTAGAGGCTAGTAATAACTTCCCATAATTTTCTAAGCACCAGAGAGGGCCCTAGCAGTAGTTCTACTCGGCCAGCTGCGTATTTCTGCGCAGTTTCAGTGCAATAGCAAATTGGAGACAGGTGACATATCCTTCATTTGGGGCTTGCTAGCTTGCCTTGAGCAAGCCCAAGTGCACTATTTCCAGCACCATACTGTACAGCCTTGTTTATCAATAAAATGGCTCAATAGTGTGGGTTTTGGTGCAATTCCTTGGTCTGATTGTGTGCTTGTTGTTTTATGGGTTTTTATGTCTATGCATGGTTTGATATTTACTATAAAATTCCCTAGGAATATTACAGTGGTATCAGAGTTCATAGACTTGGCTTAGCCTATGGGAGCAGCATGGTCTATGACACTGGAGGATAAGCAAAACGTGACTTACCGGAGGCAGAGGTATAGGAGCAGAGAAAGGCAGTTGCAAATTAACCCAGATCCTATGGCAACTGAACTGGACGTTATGGAAACAAACATGGGGGACAATGAGGGAGACAAAAGGAGCAAGGATGAGGAGTTTGCTCATCTTTCGTTGAAGGCAGTGTGGGACTTGTCCAAGAACATTGAAGAGATGGGCCAGCAGAATAATAACGAATACAAGGGTTAGGGAGTCCAAGGGGATTTCCAATTGGGGGAAGGATCTAGCACTTCACAGCCCCACGCATCCCTTAATCCCAACATGCCTCTTATTCCAAACACACCCCCTAGGTCCACCATTCCCACGTTCCTAACATCTGGAGTTGGTGGGCAACAAGAGCAGAAGGATATGCCTTATGGGGACTACTTCTTGGAGTATCAGTCCTATGGACCTGATTTAGGGAAAGCCATCACTTTCAAGGATTTTTGCCTGTTGAAGGGCAACAATAGGCCCAAGGGGCAAAGTGGAGGAGGTTACACGCAAGGGGCGGACTTGTAGCGCACTATGTAGAGGTGTTTCTACCAATTTTCGATGGGTCTTCCAAGAGCTCAGCCAAAGCGTGGGTCAAAAAGTTGGATGTCTATTTCTAGTTGAATCAGATGACAGAGGGAGAGGCAATCAAGATTGCCATGTTGCATCTGGAAAGGGAAGCTCATGATTGGTGGTTCCATGGCCTGACCACATTGGGACATGCAGGAGTGACCCCTTATCATGATTTCACCAAGAGAGTGTTGGAGCAGTTTGAGAGCAAAGATCCTGAGGATTACACTGGGGAGCTGACGAGGTTCAAGCAGACCAAGAGTTTTGAGGCATATATTTCAGAGTTTTTGAGTTTGTCTATAATGGTGTCAGATTTGTCAAAGGCTAGTAGGATCTACATGTTTGTGGAGGTTCTAGCAGAGCCATTACAGGATTAGTGAGGTCCAATAGATCCACTACATTGCAGGATGCAGTAAGGAGAGCCCGAGACCTACAGGATGCCCTACCTAGGGCTCAATCACCACTACCCCCTAGACATGGTTTCTAGCAAGAGGGGAAGAGACACAAGTGCCACACCACCGAGGGCCAATCAGGGGCGTGCAGAGTTGGATGAGGAGACCCGGAGAGACCTCTGAAGGAGGAAGTTGAGTGAAAATTCTTTGTCTTGAATTTTTCTGCAGCAACTAATATTATTTTTTATTGATTAAACAAATTATTTGCAATTTTCTACTGCAAATATCGAAACATATACACTGCAGTCTTCACAAATGAAATTCTACTGAAAATAAATGCAACGAAAAATACTAGCACATATATAACCACAATGACAATTATTTTTGGACAATCATCCCCCGAAAAACCCAATGTGGGAAAACCGGTGCAGTAGATGAGGGTTTCTTTTATTAATCTTTAGCAATAATTTTTGTACAAGATACAGATAGCCAAAATAGAAGAAGAATCACTTAGAGAAATTTACTGATGAATTTCTCACGCTCCAAAGCAATTTTCTGACCCCGAAGAGGTCCTTCTGCCCTTTCATTGTCCTCACTACATCACCCCCTACGTATTGTCTGTATCACTCCTTTGCGCTGACGAACTACATCCCTCCTCTACATTGGCCCTTCCAGATTTTTCCTGCACTCTCAGACTATTGTTGATGCCCTCTCTCTCCCACCTGCAACTCATTCTTTTGATTCAATTTTCTCTTGCCGAACTTCAGCCACTGAGAAAATCGATCTGCTTGAGCAACTGAGTATCTGCCTTGGTGTGTTCTCCATCTACCCATCGACTTCTTATAATCTTTTGTTGGAGCACCAACGGCCAAGATTAAAACACAATTGATGGCCAAAGTTAATTCCCCGTCGATCCATGTGAGTTTCTAGATGATTCTCACCACATCTCAATTAATACTGATTAATTAACCATATTCCCTAAGTTTAGACTTATGAAATAATTAAAAATTTGGTTAATAATCTAATTGAGACACTTCTGCGTGGAATTTTCATAAACGATTTTTGGGCTTTGGAGAACTCATTCATTCTAGCATCTCCACAAAGTTTTGTGGCTAGAACGCATTCAATGCTACCAAAACTAACAAGTTGTGTTTCACCTGTCAGGAGCCATGGGCACCAGGCCACAAATGTGCAGCAGGCAAGGCCCATTACATCAAGGTCTTTTTAGACAGCGATGCAGAGGATGAGACATATTTTGAGATGGGTGGAGATGACAACGCGGCACATCAGGAGGGAGGGCCACCACCACCACCACCATCAGCAGGGGGAGTGTTCATTGCACCTTCCAGAGGAGTCCTTGCATCACTGAGTGGGGTACCCAAGCTTTTGACCCTGAGGATCAAAGGCACTATTCAAGGGCAGTGTGTATCAGTTCTGGTGGACAATGGAGCTACCCACAACTTCATTGATGCCCAGTTGGTTCAGAGGAGGGGCATCACAACTGAGGAGTTTAAGGGATTCTCAGTACTTGTCCCTGGGGACAGAACCATGCAGTGCACACGCTACATTCCCACCTTGACAGTGACCATGGTGAACTACTACGTGACAGATCATTTCTTTGTGGTGGACGTACCGGACACCAACGTGGTGTTGTGGGTCTAGTGGCTCTATTCACTTGGCAGAGTCACAATTGATTAGAGGAAGTTGGAGATGGAGTTTGTCGAGTCGGATGGCAAGTCAGTGTTGCTACGGGGAATGCACTCCTACCCACCACAGATTGTTTCAGCCCACACAATAAACGTTGATTTGAGACATGGGGACATTGAGTGGGTTGTGGAGTTGAGGATCTCGGAGGCTAGGGGCAAGCCCAAGCCACCACATCCAGAGATACAAGCCCTTCTAGACAAGTACCCAATGGTGTTTGGAGACATACCGCCAGGTCAACCACCTAACTGACGGTTTGACCATACTATTGGGATGGGGTCGGGGGTTCAAGTCGTGATCACCATTCCTTACCTACATCCCAAGTCTTATCGAGATGAGATAGAGAGGGCTATCCACAAGTTATCGGCACTTGGGCATATTAGGCCCAGCTATAGCCCTTTTGCTTCATCAGTTGTTTTGGTAAAGAAGAAGGATGGGTCCTTGCGCATGTGCATAGATTACCGAGCCCTCAACAAAAAAACACTAAAGAACTCCTACCCAATTCTGCGTATAGATGTGCTTATGGATGAGTTGAGGGGGGCTAAGTTCTTTTCGAAGATTGATTTGCGGTCGAGGTACCATTATATCAGGGTGAGGGACCAAGATGTTCCAAAGCTAGCGTTCCAGTGCCATTACGGGCACTTCAAGTTCTTGGTTATGCCCATCGGGTTGAACAATGTGTTGATTTGTGGTAGCATCGGATGTGCCCTAGCCATGAAAAATGTTGGAGAGGCTAAGGCACATAAGATCTCCAAGACCCAGAAATGGTTTGGGTAAATTCCACCCGGTTGGAGAGATTAAAATAATTAATATTTTTAATGGGGTTCCTAAGTCTAAACTTAGGAAAATTAAAATATTAATGGGTATTAATATAAAACTGGGTGAGAATGTTCTAAATGACATGGATCAAGCCAAATCTAACCTTAGTCGTTGATTATAGACTTAATCTCGGTCGTTGAACTCTCAACAGGAAAAGTATATGAGGAGGCTTCAGGGTCAGTTGGAGATACACCAAACTAATCAATTAGTTCGATTTTCTGGAGCGGGCCTTGCTAAGAAAATTCGAGCTAGTGGTCTGTTGCAGCAAGGGGCAGTGAGTACATAGCAGAGAGGCAAGGATAGTGCCAAAGGGTCAACGCATAGACCGAAGAGGCTGACGCAAACGCAGCTAGAGCTACGCAGAGGTAGCAGGAGCAACGCAGAGGCAGTTGGGGACTGCACAAAGGTAGAGAGGCCTGCGTGGGTGATGCAGAAAGGCCAAGCGCTGACGCAAAGGCTTCAGGAGCTACGTTGAAGCTAGCAAGGTTGACGCAGGGCCAAGAGGAAGCGCCAAAAGGATTTTCGTGGAGCAAACTAGAACTGAAAGGTTAAATATTTGTCTCTGAGAAGAGGTATTACTACCGTGTAACAATCTCTGTTGGGTGAGCCATTTCGGCACCCTAGTTGTACTCAAGAGTCTGTATAATAATAAAACCCTTAAAACTACTGCATCGGTTTTCCTGCATTGGGTTTTTCCGGGGACGATTGTCCAAAAATAACGGTGTACCTTGTGTGTTTATCTCAACATTTCAATTGCTGATTTGTATATGAGTTAAGGTTCCATTTGTGTTTATTTCAGTATTTATATTTATAAATAACTTGTTAATGGAATGAACAAGTAGGAGAAATTAAACCAGATAATGCAGTAGGGATTTCTAACGTGTCAGACTTAGAAATTTCAACATGGTATTAGAGCATTGCAAATCACAAGAGGACTGACGGCATCAACAATATCAGAAATTTGCAACAGTAGCAGTTGTCCGAAGAGACAGAGCTGCTCCTAAGCAGAAGGCAGCAGAGAAGTGACGCAGAGGGCATGCGTCATCATTTCGAGCCAAGGAGAGGGCCAGCGCAAAGGCAGAGAGGCAAAAGAGGCTCACGAAGAGCCATGTCATCCTACTCAGTCAGGTAGGATTGACGCAGTTGACCAGAGGAGCGATTTAGCCTTTGCTAGGATTGTGCAGAGCTGGAAGGCTCAGTTTTGTCAGTTGTCGGGGCCTAGGGAGCTATGGGCAGATTATGGATGAGAAGCTAGTGGGGTGTTGTTTCTTCCAAAGCAGAACAGTAACTAACGGGACAGAACCAAGGTAGAGGGAGTCGCTACCTTGATGGATTTCTAGCCAAGAAATCCAAATCCGAGTTGCAGTTGCAAGGAGGATTGGAGAGGAGCGGTTCGACATTTGGCGATAGGATTTCCAACAAGGAAATCAGGACTTCGAGGGATATTTCCAAGAGGGAACTCGAAATTCAGAGGGAGTCCAGAAGAGGAGCAGAAATGATAGTGAATGGGCTGAGGGATCAAGACAGGTTGGACCGAGCTTCCAACTTTGTCATCTAGAAGGCCAAGATCCTGGCAGTCCTAGATCGACATCGCATCAAGGACTTTGCCTTGAGACCCATGGCTATCCCAGTTAACCCAGCTGAGAATGAAAAGTATGAGGATGCAATGGCAAGGGCAAAGTGCATTATCCTAGACGGGGTCAAAGATCATGTCGTACCACATATGGCTGAAAAGAACACAGCAAAGAAGATGTGGGATGCTTTGAAGACCTTGTATCAGGGCTCTTCCGTGCAACGGAAGATGCTATCAAAGAATCAGTTGCGATCGTATCAAGATGTAGAAGGGAGAGCAAATAGATTCGTTCGTCCTTAGATTGCAGGAGATTCGTGACCAACTTACTTCTGTAGGGTCTACACTGAATCTAGAATTCATGGTGAAGACAGCCCTGAATGCAGTCTCCGAGGAGTGGGAGACATTTGTCCAAAGTATTTTGGGCAGGGCTACTCTTCTAGGTTGGGAGGAGATGTGAGCGGCTCTTCGCCAAGAAGAGATTAGACGGTTGATCAAGGCAGGGAGTAGTGGCAAGGGAGGTCGAATCAAGAAAGAGGAGGATGATGCTGCTCTAGCATCTGCGGGACAGCATGGGAAGAGGAAGAAGAAGGATATCTCCAAGGTGAAGTGCTTCCATTGTGGAGAGTAGGGACATTATGCATCCTAGTGTCCAAGGAAGAAAAACAAGGGAGAGGCTTTCGACTCCAAGGCAGCTCCAGCTAAGGCAGAAAAAGAAGTCGAGACTGATGACGACTGCGCCATGAGTGCTCATGCACCTCTAGAGAAGAGGTGGGGAGATATCGAGTTCTAGTCAGGAGGACTACATATTAGGGGCAGGACCCTTGAGTACCCAAACTCTCGAATCATATCCAGTTACAGGAGCCCTTAACGACAGTAGCAAGATGACAGAGGTCAGGTGGAGCAAAGTGTAGTGTAGCAACAAGGTAGTGCTTGGGTGCAGAAATCTGAGGCAGCGTAGTGGAGGTTGCAGCAGTGTGAAGGCACAGAGGCGTATGCAGCAGCGCAGTGGCAGCAAAGGTTGCATAGGATAGCAACAGAGGCAGCTTCAGTTTCATGAGGCTTCCAAACTGACCGAGATGTCAGTATTTGGGTAGATTAGTTACTTACTTCTCGGTAATTGAGTTGCAGTGCAGCAGTTAACAGTGGCAGTGCTAGGGGCAACACGGGTAGCATATTGAGAGGGAGCTGCAGTACAAATGTAGCAGTGACAGTGACAGTGTCATGGGCAACAATACAGGAAGCAGCAGTGCAAATGAGGTGAGGCAGTAGGACAAGCATCAGCACAGGTACCGGTGTGGAAGGATCAGTGTGATGTTTCAGTGGTGGAGCATTACTAGAGCACATTCCTTGCTAAGAGGGAGTGTTGATTTGCAGTAGCATCGGATGTGCTCTAGCCATGAAAATTGGTGGAGAAGCTAAGGCACATAAGATCTCCAAGACCCAGAAATGATTTGGGGAAATTTCACCCAGTTGGAGAGATATTAAAATAATTAATATTTTAATGGGGTTCCTAAGACTAAACTTACGAAAATTAAAATATTAATGGGTATTAATATAAAACTGGGTGAGAATGTTCTAAATGACATGGATCAAGGCAAATCTAATCTTCGTCGTTGATTAGAGACTTAATCTCGGTCATTGAAGACTCGACAGGAAAAGTATAAGAGGAGGCTTCAAGGTCAGTTGGAGATACACCAAATTTATTAGTGAGTTAGAATTTCTGGAGCAGGGCTTGCTGAGAAAATTCAAGCTAGTGATCTGTTGCAACGAGGGGCAGTGAGTACATAGCAGAGAGGCAGGGATAGTGCCAAAGTGTCAGCGCAGAGACCGAAGAGGCTGATGCAGAGGCATCTAGAGCTATGTAGAGGTAGCAGGAGCTACGCAGAGGCAGTTGAGGACTGTGCAAAGGCAGTTGGGGACTGCGCAGAGGCAGTTGGCCTATGTGGGTGACGCAGAGGGGCCAAGAGCTGACGCAGAGAGCCAGGAGGCTGACGCAGAGGGGCCAAGAGCTGACGCAGAGAGCCAGGAGGCTGACGCAGAAGCTTTAGGAGCTATGCTGAAGCTAGCAGGGCTGACGCAAGCCAAGAGGAAGTGCCGGAAGGATTTTCGTGGGGCATACTAGAACTGAGAGGTTGAATATCTGTCTTCGAGAAGAGGCATTAATACCGTGTAACAATCTCTATTGGGTGAGCCATTTCGGCACCCTAGTTGTACTCAAGAATCTGCATAATAATAAAACCCTCAGAACTGTTGCACCAGTTTTCTTGCATTGGGTTTTTCTGGGGATGACTGTCCAAAAATAACGGTGTCCCATGTGTGTTTGTCTCAGTATTTCAGCTGTTGGTATGTATATGAGTTAAAGCTGCATTTGTGTTTATTTCGGTATTTATATTTATAAATAACTTGTTAATGGAATGAACAAGTAGGAAAAATTAAACCAGATAATGCAGTAGGGATTTCTAACATGTCAAACTTAGAAATTTCAACACAACACACTTGCTACTTTCCAGTCATGCATGAACCACGTATTTCGTGGGCAGTTGACGAAGTTCGTGCTAGTGTTCTTCGATGACATATTGATCTATAGTCGGACCTGGGAAAGCATGTTGAGGAACTGTTACGTATTCTGGAGGAGCAGCAGTTTTATGCTAAACTGTCCAAGTGTGAGTTTGGGTCGACCGAGATGCTTTATCTAGGGCACATCATTCGGGTGGATGGTATGAGAGTCCATGAGAAGATCTGAATTATCCAAGATTGGCTAGAGCCCCCGGAATGTGACAGAGCTGAGGGCATTCGTGGGCATCTGCACTTATTACATGAAGTTCGTGAAGAGCTTCTTTCAGCTAACAGCACCCTCACTGGCTTGACGAAGAAAGGGGCATTTGAGTGGACGACTACAGCACAGGAGGCTTTTGAGCGCCTCAAACAAGTCATGAGTAGTTGTCTAGTGTTGGCACTCCCAGACTTCACCCAGCCCTTTGTATTGGAGTGTGATGCATCTGGAGTGGGTTTAGGGGTTGTGTTGATGCAAGGAGGGAACCCCATAGCTTTCGAGAGTTAGAAGCTACTGCCCAATGAGATACTGTACTCCATATATGACAAGGAGATGCTAGCCATCATGCTTGTGCTAGCTAAGTTCAGACAGTGTTTGGTAGGGAACAGGTTCAGAGTCAAGATAGAGCACAATAGGCTCAAGTTTTTCTTGAAGCAGAAACAATTGCAGGAGAGACAACAAAAGTGGGTGAGCAAGCTCCAAGCATATGACTTTGACATTGAGTACGTCAAGAGGAAACACAATGTGGTGGCTAATGCGTTGTCCAGAAGGCCAGTCGTTCTCTCTTTGATGAGCATTGCTCCAGATTGGAGGGCACAACTACTAATGGAGTACTCCAAGGACCAGTTCGCGTGTGAGGTCCTTGATGGGATGGTGGCAGATGACAGGTACAGGGTGATGAATGAGGTGATCTAATTCCGAAACCAGATCTATTTAGTACCCAGCTCCCAACTGAGGGAGAAGATTTTACAGGTTGCCCATGACTCACCACTAGTACGGCACCAAGGGTTCACGAAGACATACAGGGCCATTAGAGAGCATTTTGCATGGAGGGGCCTCAAGGATGATGTTTTGAGGCATATCAGGGAGTGTGACACATGCCAGAGGAACAAGGGTGAGCAGTCACACCTTACAGGCCTGTTGCAGCTGCTTCCTATCCCTGAGGGGAAATGGGAGAGCATATCGATGGACTTCGTTACTGGGCTGTCCACAGTACAGGGAAACGACTACATTTACATGGTGGTGAATCGCCTGACCAAGTTTGCCCATTTCTTCGCCATCTCAGCCCGGTACTCGACCTCACTGGTGGCCGAACTATTCTTCAAGGAGGTGTTTCAACTACATGGTCCCCAAAAGACCATTGTCAGTGACCAGGACAGTCGGTTCATGGGTGGACTCTAGCAAGAACTATTTTTGTTGGTGGGCACTAAGTTCACTCTAAGTACTAGTTATCACCCTCAAACAAACGGGCAAACGGAGATAGTTAACAAGTGGCTGGAGGGCTACTTGCGTAACTATGTGACAGGTCAACAATGAGCATGGCGACAGTGATTGCACTTGGGTGAATACTGCTACAACACCACATACCACATGTCCATAAGTATGTCTCCATTCTGAGCTTTGTATGGTTATGATGCATTGTCTTTCACTGACGTTATGTTTGGAGATAGCAAGGCCCCAAAGGCCAAGGATTGGATACAAGAGAGCCAAGATATTTTACAGGCTCTCAAAGACAACATGTGGATAGCGCAAAACCAACAGAAGATTGACTCAAATAGCAGCAGAGTTGAGAGGCAGTTCGAAGTAGGGGACTTGGTCTTCTTGAGGCTTCAACCGTACTGGCAGTCATCGTTCAAGCAAAAGGGGGCCGAAAAACTCAAACTCTGCTTCTATGGACCATACTATGTCACTCGGAAGGTTGGGGAGGTAGCATCTGAACTGGAGCTACCCCCGGGGAGTCGGGTGCACAACATCTTTCATGTGTCTTGCCTAAAAAAGGCGTTGGGGCAGCAAGTGACAGCAACTACAGAACTACCCCCTATGGATGATAGGGGGCATTTAGTGCTAGAGCTAGAGGCCATTTTGGAACCTAGGAGAGGCACTTGAGAAACCGGGCCATCAAGGAGTTTTTGATCAGATGGAGGAACCTACCAAATGAGGATGCCACATCGGGGGAGGGGGTGGGGGGGGAGGAGCAAATACTTCAGCATCCTTCGTTGCAGTTGCTTGAGGACAAGCAACGTTTTGGCGGGGAGGATTGTGATATTCCCATTTAGCATTCTGCTAAGTGAAATAATAATTTTGGCCATTTTTGCTATAATGAACAGTTGCACTTAGGAAATGTGGGTTTAGAGGTCCCACATATGATTTTTGGCTTAGAGCACACGCAAACATTAGAGCTGGAGAAAATATTGCAGCTTTAGTAGAGCGTGGGGCCCACCTCATGGGAATTACGGCCCACATGAGGAATATGCTCCCATTGGAGTAAAATTCATGTGGGGAATTCGAGTTGGGCCCACATGGGCATTTTGAAGGCTCCTTGATAAAAAAAAGCAAGACACTCAATTTATCATTCGTTCATCATTTGCAAAATTGTCTTTTGACATAGCATGCTTGCACTAAAGCTAAGTCTGCAAGTGTTGTTTAGCACACGAGTGTCTCCGAGCGGAGATCTCAAACCTTGCTTCGGTGGAATTTGAGTGTCAGCCCAAGGAGGCAGTCCTACCCTTTTAAGTTTGTACCAGCAGTAGAGAGTCTGATTCCAGTGAGAGGTTCAGCTACAGCAGCGCAGGGATTGCGCAGTTCATGGTGGAAGCACTCCGGGAGGTTGAGGAGTGAAGGGTGGTTGAGGCTGAAACTTGGGGAAAAGGTCGGGAAAGCATTTTAGTGGGGATTTCAGCTATTTTGGAGACCATTTGCAGCAGGATTTACAAGTGGGTCAAATCACCCAGCAGTTGAGCCGTTAAGGGAAAATAGGGCCGAATTTCCGAGGTCAACCACTGGCCAAATCCTTCATGGGTTTTTTTGGTATTTATTGGAGAGGTTGGAATTAATTTCCCAGAATTTTCTGAGCACCGTTGAGGGCCCTAGCAGAAATTCTACTCAGTCAGCGACATATTTCTGGGCAGTTTCAGTGCAAAGCCAGAGTAGCACAGTGGCCGATTGGAGAGGGGTGACAGATCCTTCATTTGAGCAAGGCCAGGTGCACTCTTTCCAATACCATGTTGTACACCCTTGTTTATCAATAAAATGGCTCAACAGCCAGTTTTTGGTGCAATTTCTTGGCCTGATTGTGTGCTCGCTTTTTATGGGTTTCTTATGTCTATGCATGTTTCGTTATTTACCGTTAATTTCCCTAGGAAATTACAATATATATATATATATTATATATATATTTACTTTGATTATCCATATAAAGTGGCTTTGCATCCATTGGAAAAGATTATATAATATTCCATTTGCATCTATTAATATCGCAGTAGTCTATAACGCGACTTTTTGGAAAGCTTCCGGCGGATTTTTCCGGTCAAATCCGCAGCAATTCATTGGAAATCCCAAGTTTGATAGCTAGTTTCTGCACAATCAATGGCTCCCAGGGGTTTTTCAGGGCGTTGAATCCAAATATGCAATTAAAAAACCATTTTAACTGCTAAAAATCAAGATTTAACTTCATTTCTTCCGCCGGATTCCGTCACCGGAATCTCCAAAAAGTCACATTATAGACAACTCCATTAATATCACTTGACTAGTTCATATAAATTGGCTCCTGTGTCCATTTTGTGAACGATGATGCTAACGTATAATATGCTCAGTTTATGAAGTTCATGTAAAATTTAATCGGTGAATATTGGAACCATGCTTCTATGTCCTTCAATCTCAAGATTCTTCTAGTTCCCTGACTTGGTGAAATGTAATTTGAAAACAATAAAAAGTAATAACCACCACCTTACACTCATAGACATCAGCTATCTGTTTATGTTAACCCAACGGTATTCTTGAATGAAAGTACTTTACTTATACTAGATATCTGTTTCTGTTAGCCCAACGGTATTCTTGAACGAAAGTACTTTACTTATACTAGATATTTTTTACTACTGAACTGTAATTTTAGAACTCCATTTCTTTTCTTTAGTATTATGGATTGAAAGTGTTACTGCAGTAGAAATAGTATACTGAATCTATAAATTTACTATCAAGCATCATCTGCATAAAGTATAATGTGCACAACAGCATTGGCTTGAACATAGAGAAGACTTTCTTTTCTATATTTATATTGTAAATTTGTACCAAAAGCATATGTATAACAGACATACACATCAAAAGTACATACTTGTCTAAATATTCTTTGTCTGACCTCTAAAACATCACCATACCTCAACTTGCTTGGAAGTACCATATAAAGTTTCTTCATGTTCAATAAGACGTTGATGAAGCAAGGAATAATGTTCCAGGTCCAAGCTTACAACTGGCTCAGTTTGAACAGAGAAACCTGCAAGTTGTGTCAACACATGGGAGGCCATGACCTGTCCAAAAATGGCTGGAATAGTTCCTAAGACAGGAATAACACGAACTCTGAAACCTGGTACAATCTGATGTCAGGATCCCAATCAAATGTCAAAAAATTAATGCCTTCTAAACATAACAATGCATTATCCAATGTTTTAAAAAATCAAAATCAAAGAGGGCAATAACAAAGCAATCTTCCCCATAAACACGTTAAATTAGCTTTTACATTGAAATAAAAGAGTCACATAACCACAGAAACTGCAATACATGTACAAAACACTCCATAAGGGCTCCACTGTAATCTGGGGTACATTATACAGATAATAGATATCAGATACCTATTTAGCTAATACAGAACAACTTAAAAGTTTTACAAATCATAATACCTGATAGTCTGAAGGATTCTCTTCTTCTCCATTTTGTCCCTTAAAAGGAAGCAACTTCACTTTAGGTTTCTCCAAGGAAAATACCACACTTATGCCACTGTCAATACCATGTTCCCGTTTTAGTCGATGCCTCACCTGCAAAAAGGATTTAGTTCAGCAATAACAGAAGCTTGCCAAAAAATAGAAATACAGCAAATGAAGCTCAAGAATATGATTTTCTCGAACTCCATTTTACTTATAATAAAACATGCAGCTTGCAAATTTGCAAAAAGAAAATTTTATTTAAATCAACTTATTAATCTGAACACTCACACTGCATGTACACATACCTTTGTCCTAAGTTACAAAAAGCAAGGTTATGTGCCTAGTTCCCATACCCACAAGTATTGATGATAATCGGTGCTGAACAAATACAAGGGACAATACTCAGGCACTCCTGGTGAACAAATATTGGTCGGCCAATTCTTGCCATACTCATAAGCATTGACAAGCCTCCCTAAAGCCCAAATGACTTTGCTTTTCATGTTTGCTCCCACCTCTGTGGGCTTGAGAGGTGGTTCTTTTCACTTTGATTTCTTCTAGGAAATCCCTCAAACATGACCTAAAGGCCATCATTTTGCGAGGAGAATTTTGAAATCATTTAGGAGCTACAGCAGCATTTTGGTTTTCTTATGACTTTGCTTTTCATTTTTGCTGCCAGCTGTGTGGGCTTGAGAAAATTCACAAAATTAAGTAAGTTGGATTTATTTATAATTTTATTCACAACCTAAGATCATATGACCAAGAATCAAGATGCCACAACTTGAGCAATTAAGTATTACGAAGTATGATACTAGTAAAAAAATGCTGAGAAATTTAACCTAATGCAAAATGAGAAAATATATTTTAGAAAATGCATACTTAGATAGTTATTCAACCTGCATCCATGCACGCTTCAATAATAATCAAAACTACTTCCACCATCTAACTTTGCGAGTAACAGCTTTCCTCCTTGATTTCATAGAATACCTTATTAGTTTCCATTCCAAATTCCAGGTTTCCATCCTTTAGATTTGGCATTGTTGAAAACTTGTTGGCAAATACCTCTATGATGTCACCAATCCTTTTTCGAGATAAATGTTCACTTTCAGATGAGCTGTCATCAATGGATATAAAGTCTGCAAAGAATTCAGCTAGATTTACATGCTCTTGACAAACAAACCTGGAATATATTCCTGCAATAAAGTGCTGGAACATTGGAAACCTGGAAACTTTTAGGCTATTGAAACATTGGCACTTGCAGAAAATCATGATACGTATCCATATTTTCCAGAAGCAGATCCAATTTTCTTGAAACTCCTTTGAAATGTTTATGATCTCAGGCTGACCGTTTTCGAAAAAGTGAAACGTGCAGGAAATGTTTCGATGTTGTTTCCAAGCCGTTTCGTATGCATTTCAGTATCCAAAACGTTGAATGGTGTTTATGAGAGTTGGGGGCAGCGTATCCGGTATCCTAGTTTCAAACACATACATATCATTTGTTGAACATCTTGATTCCAAGTCCTTACATTTCCAAGTATTTTCATTACTGTGCATGCTTGTCTTTCCTGCCGCATTTTCTTTCTAAAGTATTTATCTTGCAGGGCATCTATCTCTCAAGCAATTTATTTTCCAAGCTTTCCTTTCGAGTATATCTTCTGCACTCGGATTATTTGTTTGCAAGTACTTACATTCGACACTGGTCTATTTTGCTTTATCTTGCAATATCTATATTTGTGGATGTTTATGTCAATGTTGCATAAAGCGAGGACTTTTTTGGAAGCGAAGCATCAATTTCCAAAAATCTAGGAAGCAAAGAGTCTACTATATATAATATTATTAATATATATATTATAGCACTTATATTCAAAAAAACATCCAAAATACCAAATTAGTTGCACAAGACATGAAAACATGCACTTTGTACAAAAATCAAGATAGATATGGCATCCATTCTACATCAATGTTTAATTATTCGAGCATAAAGCATCTAGAATCTAGATTCTTCTGCTCTTGTCTAGCCTTTGCCTCTACCTCGATTGTCTAGGGATATTAGTCAACATTGCCCAATTTTGATCAAACTGCCTAACCCAAGCCTTAAAATATGGTAGAAAAAGCTTAACATGCTTGTTCAATGATTTTGACTTGATTGAAAAGTAATTTTTTGCTAAAGCCATGTCAAAGGAGTTCAACAATTAACACCACCAAAACTAGGGTACATATAGGGCTTGGTCCTCTTGATTAAATGCTAATCACATACCCTCATACGTGATATAATCTAATGAAATTTCTGAAAACATTTAAGTCTGCTGAATTTTGAATAGGATATGAAATTCTATTTTCTCCATATGAACTTCAATGAGGCTGGAACCACTCTCAAACATCCTGAGTCATTTGATGGTAATGCTAAAAATTTAAGGAAAAAGGATGAAAATGAAAAATAAAGGAGAATGTCACTTTTACTTTAAGAATTTAACATTACCATGAGGGAGCATCTACGAAGCATCTAAGGAGTACTTCTTATGTTGCTTTTACGTAAGTTGAATTGTATCTTGGTTATTTTCACTAACTCCTAGAATTTAACGTGTCAGCATTAATTAGTTTAGCCTTACTTATTTTTAGGGTCCACCCCCCTTGGCTTCGACTAGAAGTAAGCCTAGATGGAGGAGTTCATAGTTGAGTGGCAGCCTCAACTCGAGACTTGCCCCCAACGCCACACCAGTTGAAGTTAGAGATTTTCTTCACAATAATCCCATATGTGGATTAAGGCTGCAACAAACACCTAAGTTATGCTCCTTAACAAAATATTATAAAAAAAAAAAGTAAAAGGCACACCAAAGGGGTGGAAAAATAAGGCCAAGTAAAGGGGTAACTCATGCCTCCACAATTGTTCCCTCCTCATCTATACATTCAAGATGATGGAACTCCATCAACTAGACGCATGACCATAGTAACTAGACATGAAGCATTTCCTCTCTGTTGCCACCAAATCAAGAACATCTATGAATTGAAGGGATGACCTTAGACATGTCACCTCCCCTTAGGGGTTGGAAACACATAATAGGGTTGACCATCTAGTCATCCCTAACAAGGTAGGGACACTTCTATGGGACTTGGTCTAATTAGATATTTGAAGGTAATCCCAGTTTGAAGTCTTATTATGCTCTTGGCAATAAAGTATGGTCCACCATGATGTGTCTATGGTCATTGTTTCGAATGAATGGTAACTTTCACTTGAGTTTGAGATGGTTTCGCCAAGTGGTCCTTCACAAATCAGTAAAGGCTTTGAGGGCACACATTCCATGCCTTCACTCCACATGATGCCTAAGTTATGCTACACTTTAGAGAGTAGTGATGACCTTGTAGATGTCGCATTGGCCCTCTTCAGCAAAGCATTGGGAACTTTGATGATATTAGCAATGGATTGACACCTCAAAGCACCCCCAGATGATGAAACACTAAGCTCACTTTGCTTAATATTGGAGACTCTTGATGATGTACCCATTGGACCCAGCATGCCCCCAAGTTGGCCTTAACATTGTTTGATGGGCATGACTTGATTCAGAGTCTGGATGATGATGGTCATCCCCAGGATGACAAGGGAGGGCTTGTACTACCACTTGGAGCCTCAATGCTTGAGAGAGAGTGTGCCACATCATCCTTCTAGCCAACTTGGAGATGGTGTAAGGCACTCAGAGAAGGTTTTGACACATGGAGGCATTTTCAAGCATGTTTGAGGGATTCCCACAAGCATTGAGTTGATTATGATGACTGGACATCCATCTTGCCCTTCCATGCATTTTCAGAGCATTTATTGCCCAAAAGGGAATGACATCATGCTAGAGGAGACTTTCATCCCACACATGTGGGCTTCTGTGGCTTATTTTTATTATGTTGAGCTATTGGGTTGGCTTGTAACCCATTTTTTTCATGTACACTCAAAATCAAACTTGACATAGTGCTTTTAGGCTAATTATTATGTGTGATTGAACTCATATAAATAGAGTATCACTCATTTGAATTCTATCATCATTAGTCTTGCATTTTGGCCTCCTTTAGAGAGCTTGACTTAGCCTTGTGTAAACTTGCTAATTGTGGAGATGTGATCTTTATGGTGCTATTGCTATTGGAGATTGGTTTTTGTCTTGGAGATGTCTTTTTGGGACTGAAAGAAGGCTATTTCATCGAATACTGTAAGTTTTATTACATACTTTATGGCTTTTCATGTAATTAATTATTGCTAGGGTTTTTCTTGTTCCATATCTAAATGCATACTATTTATGGAAAATCTTGGTTGATTATTACATGTTAAATTTATTTTCTTTGAAATCCATACGGGACCTCCTAGAAAGCTTCCCCTATTTAAATTCTCCCCTCACAAAATATCACCAAGGCTTGAAAAAAATGCCAACATAAGCCTGAAATTTCATTTTTTGAAGTCATTTTTTACTTTCCTTTTTGTTGGAAGCCATAACATAATAGTTATATAAATGGTGCCATTGATATTGAAGGTGACCTAATTACTAACTGCAGATGCATATATAGTTTAGTAGCAACATCCATATAATGATGGAACAAATAAATTTCAAAATCAATATTACAAGCTAGTTGCCATATAGAGATACAAGGTTATGAATTTTGTTAAGATAAGATCCTGAAATTTAGAAATATCAATATTTCATTATTTGTTTACAACTTTGTCAAACCATACATTTGCAATTTGTAGAATTCAAGAAGGCCATCTTTGTGATATTGGGATATGTTAGGGCTGTCATTGTTTGTTAAGATTTGGTGGGCAAGAAAATTAATGTAGTAAAGTTTAGAATAATTATGTATGGGAAAACACTTATAGTGTTAGCTGAAACAAGAGTAATAATTGGGAAAATATAGAACAAATGTTTAATCATCCCATTAAACATCATTGATAGACCTTTTTGAATATTAAAATATGAGCAACAATTTCTCTCATGGCATTAATTATTGAATATTGCTTTCAACTCCATTATATTTTCCATTAAGTTATTTTGCAATTACATTGTCATTTTTTTTATTTTCCATGAATCGAATTGCATTAAAATTACATCATTACAGATTGACCCAATGTTATGAATTGGATGGTTCTTAAATCCATATTCCATACACAAAGGGCAGAATGAAGGCACACAAAGCATACAAATACATATTCAATATTGAATCGATTAATGATCAATACAATTGCAATGAAGTGTGTGTAAATACACACAAAAGGTGATAAGTTGTGCCTTTTGATAAAAAAGTGAGTTATCATAAGTGGGTTATGTGGAGCAAGGGTTTTGGGACACTCCCAATTGATTCTAATACAAGGATATGTGCTCAATATTTCGTCAAGAGCACCTAACCCTCTATGTACCCCATTGTTGGGTGTGTTACTACTGAACTCTTTTGCCATGACCTTAGCAAAAATGTACCCTTATTCAAGCCAAAACCACTAATTAGGCATGTTAAGCTTTCTACTTCATTTTAACACATGGTTAGCTTATTTCATCAGAACTCGAGAGTGTTGACTTGAGGAAGAACTAGGTGAATGGACTTGTATCCACCAATAGCACCAAGCCCTAGTATTGATGTGTCCCTAGAGGATCAAAGAATGGGCCAAAATGTTGATTTTTTTTGTGTGGTATCAAGACGTATTCCTACTTTGCTAAAAGATCTCCAAGTCGACCTAGATGAATTAGGCAAATTTTTTATATTAAAGGGATAGGTCGAGCCAGTAATAATTCAAGTAGACTACCCTATGAAGAGGTGTGTCTCTTGGGTTATCACAACCCCCATTCGACTTGTATAAATAGACATTGTGATACCTCATTTCAACACCAATGAAGAGCAAGTTTTCTCCTTCATTCTTATCCCTCTTGGATAGTCGCATTTGTGGAGAAGGGAGACAAGTTCAAACATCTTGACAAAGCATATGACCTTTGTTTTGACCGAGTCTGGCTTGTGTTGACCAAGTTATTTTATCTAAAATTTGATCGCAGGCCGCAGTTTGACTACAAGAAGGTCATAGGTTGACCGCAAGGTTTTGAATGCACGTCTAAATTTGACTATAGGGCCAAAGTTGACCACAGTCTGGTTTTTGACCAGGTCGTTGACCAGCATTGACCTATTGAAGTATTGACCACGTTTGACTGGTATTTTGACTTGGATATTAGCACAGATTCCAAACAATGTTATGAACATAAATTATGTAAAAATAAATAAAAATAGATAATAAATAATAATCATAATAATATAAAAATAATAATAAATAATAAGTAAATTAACTAACTAATGATTAGTTAGTTAATTATGAAAAGGCATGTCTTAGAGACATGCATGTTCGTGAAAGGGTACTTACCTGGCCATATATACAGGACCCTCAATCTCATTTGTGATCATCCTACATTCATTCCTTTTTACAATATACAATTTACAATTACTATCCTACGATGGATGTCTGTAATGTCCCTTCCTAAATTATTTTGGAACAGGGTTAATTTCTACATTTTGGGGTCGATTTTGGAGGTAATGGGGCCCATCCGATTTTATTAGGAGGCTAGACTTAGTAGAAGTTATTTAGATGTGGTTAATTTGTATGCGAGGGCCACCCACACTAGGAGAATACGCATTCCCTAGTTCGATTTGCATGGAGGGGAAATCGATGGTTAAGTGAGGGACCCACGATGGAAGGAAAATGGAGGGAAAAGTACTCCACAAAATCTATATAAGGAAGGAAACTCGCCTCATTTCAGGATCTTATCTTTTGACATATTGAACTCAATCTTAGTTGCTCGAGCTGCTTAGTCGAGTTACTATGTTGTTTAGCACACGAGTATCTCCGAGCGGAGATCTCAACCCTTGCTTCGGTGGACTTCGAGTGCCAATCCTATAAGGGAGTTCTTCTTCATCTCAGTTCGTAGCAGCATCAGGGCGACGAGTTACAACAATTGTAAGTCAAGTACTAGCAGCAGGGGGGTAACAACAGTGCAGGGATTGCGCAGTCACAACGTGAGGCGCTCCGAGAAGTTGGGGAGACAGGGGCATCCTTTCATCATTTTCAGAAGTATAGAGGGCAATTATAGACAAGAGGGCCATCCTACACACAGCTCTCATTTCATCACACACAGGACTACATCATCTCCTCCATGACCGCAAAGTCATTGGAGTGAGACTCTTTGGGGTTGCACCATCCGAGGGAGTTTGGAGCTGGGATGCTAGGAGATCATTTGGAGGGTCATTTGAGGAGGATTGTTGGAGTTGGGAGAGCAGAGATTTACAGGATCAGTCACAACAACAAAATTCAAAATTGGAGAGCCAAGCTGTGAAAGGTCAATTTTTGAAGGTTCGAACCAAGGGAAACCCTTTCTGGGTTTTTCTGGGTTTTGGGCAAGGATCACACTCCAAATTGTATAGAATTTTATGGGCAGATCTAAGGGGTCAAACAGGGATCCCAACTCAACTAGCAACTAGAGGAGCTAAGGGGAATGTGGGCCAAAATTCCAAAATCAACATTTGGCCAATTCCTTCATGGGTTATTCTAGGTTTCTTGCGTAGAGGTTGGGATTAATTTCCCATTATTTTCTGAGCAACAAGGAAGGCTCTAACAACAAATCATTTCAGGCAGAAACACCTTTCTAACACTTAGAACACAGCGCTTGAGCCGGATTACCAGCAAATTTGAGGAGGGTGTTCCATTGTTCATTTTGGGCTTTTGCTAGCTTGCCTAGAGCAAGCCCAGGTGCACACATTCCAGCACCTTGTTGTACACCTCTTCCCATTTAATACTATGAGTAGACACCGTAGTTTGGTTGCCAATTTTGTGGTTTGATGGTCTGATTTAATTTTATGGTGTTGTTTTTATTGTTCGCTTTGCATAACACTATTTTTTCCTAGTTTGGAACATTACAATGTCTTTGTCTGCGAAGTATTTTAAATATTTCCGTTGCGTATACAAATTTTGGTCGTTACATTGGTATCAGAGCTACGTCTGATCTAGCCTTTGGCCATCAACCTATCATCAACCTTGTTGTTGTCACAATTGAAGTGTTTCGCTACACAAAGTTGGAGTTTCTCAGTTTCACCAGTTTCATCATTCAAGGCTTTGACCATTAAACAAATAAAAAAATGAAGGAAAAAAAGATAGTCAAAGAAAAAAAAAGTACATATAAAGATTATAAATAAATAAATAAATATAGTCCATGTAAATTTTGAAGGAGAACATTCTTATATATAAAAAGGTTCTACATTATTGATAAAAAGTGCATAATAAAGTTAAGAGGTAATCTTTCCAAATATATTTAAAACTATACGTAAGAGAAGGAAGAGTAGATAATATTATCTTGATTTTTCATTAAGTGGTTTACATGCCCGTGGTTTTAGCAACCCATATTAATTGCCCATGGCATTTTCAAGGTAAAAGAAAAACAAAAGGAATACAAAACTCTTTATGTGAATGATAAGTTTTACTTTTTACGTAGAAAACATTAACCGAGTCAAAAGCACATAGGTGGACATATATTTTATATTATACCCCAAAGACGTGAATAGTCACGTTTCACTAGGGTTGTAATTTTTCAAAAAGAAAAATAAAATATTATAAATAAAAGATATGTAAAGAGAAGTTTTATATTATAAAGGGGTATTTTAAAGAAAATTTCAAGTTATAAAATTATTGAAAATATATATAAGTACAAAGCGGATATTATTATAGAAGGTTACTTAAAATATCCATATATTAAAGTATATAAAGGGTTAAATCTAGAACTATAAAGAGACATAAGGATAACAAGTTATAACAAAGAGTATTTTTTAAAAGCATAATAATAAATATAAGGTGCAGCTTACTTAAATAGTGGAGTTATATTAACTATTTTAAAGTGGGAAAAAATATATAATTGAGGAAAATAAAAGTTAAAGGAATTTATAAAGGTGTTCAAGTTTATCAAATACAAGTGCACTTATTTTAAAGAAGAAATATAGAGTCTAATTCGAAAATGAACAGAGAAATTACGGAATCCATACATAACTCTACATTTTGGATCAGTTGTCAATTTTGTGGAGCAGAAGATCAGTGTTTATCAATTTCTAAAAATCGCACAATACCTTGTCTCAAATGTCGAAGATTGTTTACTTTAGAAGAATATCAATATACCGCCCAAATGCAAATTAAAAAATTTGAAGAAAAAATCGCAAAACTTCAACAAAAGAGCTAAGCCTCATAGAAGAAATATAAAGATCCCACTGAGCGGTTTCATGTAAAATCAACAGAATGCAACAAAAAAAATTTGCATCTGAGAAACCACAATGAGAAACTTCTTGCACAAGTCAAAAAGTGTAAAACTAAGAAGCACAAGTTAGAACAAGAAAAAGAAATTTTTGACAAAAAATTCAATGAAAGTCTATCAAAGAAAGCAGAGGAAAATTTATGCTTAAAAGACCTTAACAAAAAATTATTAGAACAAATCAAGTGTTTAGAAGACAAGAAGCGTGAAAGCCAAAACAAAGTTGACTCAGAAAATGAGGAATGCTTCTTAAAAATCATAACCAAAATCTGCTCAAACAGATTAAAAAACTTAAGGACGATAAGAGATCATTGATGAATAGGTTCGGAAAACTTGTCGCAAAGGAAGCATCAAAAGTTCCAGTTGTAGCGGTCCAAGTTGAAGAAACAAACATCGATTCCACTAATCTCACAGTCCAGGCAAATCCAAATCCTACTAAAGTAAAAACATACTCAGAGGTTGCAGTTCAAACGACGAACATTCTAAATGATGATTCAGCCGCCAACTCAACAACAACAGTGTGTGAAGAAAATCAGGAATCAACCACTAACATGATAAGGGGAAGTCCAACCAAATGAACTATGTACTGACATTTGAATCACACGAGAAGACTCTCCAATCTACGTAACAATATCACTCAGAAAATAAACGAAAAGATTATGTTTCCAAGAATACTGAAGTTTGCAGAATCCAGTCCCACAATAACGATTCTTCACAAAAGTTGATTCCGTAGAAGATCAATCTAGGATGGTCCGACCGTTCTCAGTACGAAAATTTTATATATCACTCCAAGGATCATATCAACTTGTATCGACAAAGATGACAGTTCTAAAACGTGAAGACATTCGTAGCAGAAAAAGAGATTAAGCAGAAGACATTTGTAGCAGAAAATGAGTTCAAGTCCTTTGATCAACAGGCTTTGAGGACAAAGCTTTTTGAAAGGGAAGGCAATGTTATGAACATAAATTATGTAAAAATAAATAAAAATATATAATAAATAATAATCATAATAATATAAAAATAATAATAAATAATAAGTAAATTAACTAATGATTAGTTAGTTAATTATGAAAAGGCATGTCTTAGAGACATTCATGTTCGTGAAAGGGTACTTACCTAGCTATATATACCGGACCCTCACTCTCATTTGTAATCATCTGACATTCATTCTTTTATACAATTTACAATTATTGTCCTACGATGGATGTCTTTGTCTACGAAGTATTTTAAATATTTCCGCTGCATATATGACTTTTGGTCATTACAGACAAATTGTTGATTTGTAAACCTTGTTGAAGAATAATTTCTCCTAAGAAAGGTTGTTGGGTTTTCTCCCAAGGTTGGGTTTCTTAGGGTAAAATTTGTTGTCTCTATTGTGCATGGCTATCTTTCTACGATTTTTATTGTTTCTGTTGCATTTACTACTGGGATTTTCTGAAGTGTAATTATTCAATGACAGTAGTGGCATAAATATTAGTTGGAGACCATTAGGAAGTAATTATCTAGCAAAAAATTGTATTCTACTGTACATCTTGTAGAAGATTCAACACAAAGGAGGAATAGATGGTGTTATTGATGAGGAGGATCCTAATATATGGGATCATTTTGATGATGTCTACTTATTTGTAGTAGCATGATGGTTTATGGCCTTTGGAGGTCGTTTAATGCTTTAATACTAGTGTATTTTGTTTCAAATATGATCGCAATTTGTGCCATTTTGCTATATTCACCCTTGGATGCTAAATGTATAAGCAAACTTTGTTGAAATTTGGGGCAGCTTTGGGATGAATTTCCCCAAGGAAACCCAACTACCCCAAGAGAAGCCCATCTTGCCCCAAAAAGAGAAGTCAAACTGAATAAAGGAAATATTATTATTATTATTAATGTGTGAGCACTCCTCTTATTATCGTTCGATGTGACAATCTTACTTGGGCTTACAATCATCAAAGAAATTTTGTATATATATTTAAAAAGGATTTTTGTTATTATGAAAAGGGATAAATAGTGAAAAGATCAAGTAGGCCTCACTTTATGAAAGGGTCACATTTAACTCATAAGGCGCCCCTTCCTCCTCCAACAAATTGTATATAAAGAGAACCTTTGAGCTCATTCAAACACAACAATACATCTAATCGCTTCTACTGTGAGGTTCGTATGCCTGAGGCAGCCGCACGCTATGAATACCCTAGCCGAACTGAAGGAGGGTCTTTGATGGTCTTTGTCTATGATTTTATGGGTTGAATGGAGGAGGCTAGTCGAGTAATAAAGGAGATATATGGTCATTTAAGTATGGTAAATTTCATAGGTTACACAGAGCGAAAAGTATGATGTGACTTGTAGGTAGGGTCGAGCCCCTATGATCCTTTGTTTGAAGGTCATTATGCCTATCTTGGAGGGTCGAATTACGTCAGATTGTTGGTTGAGTTTGGACTCACTTCTAGACAGTGTATTGAGCTTGTTTTGATGGCTTATTTACTGTGTATTAAGCAACATTTGGAACTATATACTTCAGAAAGATGTAAGCTTGTTGTGGAAGGGTCGAGAAGCGTAACTCTAAGCAGACCTAAAGATGTAATTATCTATGTTCAATAGCTGGAAGTTCAGCTGGATAGCATAGTTGGATGTGGTACTTTGAGGTTCAAACTAGAGCTGACAAGAAGCCCTAACTAGGGTCGAAAGGTTTCAATTACATATGCACAGGGCCAAAGTATTTGAAGGTACTTCTAACAGAGGTATGTTGTTCTTTGTTAGATGTTTGCATGGCAAATTGTATATAGGATGAAAAGATGCAGGGAATGGCTTCTAAAGGAGTTTTTTCTTCAGTAGTATTTGTTTTTCTGCTACAATGATACTTGACATGTATCCTTATGATGTATTACCATGACAGTGATGTGCGTCTATATGGAAGCGCTGTGTGACAGAACTATATATAACAGTGTTGTCTGATAAAACTCTATATGACATTGTTGAGTGACAGAATTCCATATGATAGTGTTGTGTGACAAAACTCCATATGACAATGTTGAGCGACAAAACTCTAGTATAATGATCTTCTTGTAATATCCCATTTTATAAATTTCACGGAATATTGCTTCGGAAAAATTATGTTGCTAATTCAAAGAACAAATTGCACAAATTGAACCATAAAATCCACATCAAAAATAAGAAACATAAACTATGATTTAGAAAAGACGAGAAACACGCAGCTACTCCTAGTTTTATTTATAGTCATATAAAACAAATTACAAATAATAGGAGGATAGCCAAGATGGGATCCTCCAATCTAAATCTAGCCTCAAGATATATTTATTGCAACACTAGATCTGGCCTCCCCAAATTGTACTGCAATCGATAAGCGCTCTTGTGAATTCTAGATGAATTCGCCAAGGGATGAGAGGGGTTTTCGTCCACCCTCACCGAATAACCCAAGGGTTTTCATCCTTGGGCTACTAAAGCAGAGAATTCGATTCTCCAATCCTCAACAAAGACAAATACACCAATCCAAGATGTGCCCAAATGATCTCCTCCTCCTTTTAAAGACTCAATAAATAGATCTCCATGCTTCTAGAAGTATCTTATTTTGATTATTTTAATATTATTACAAAAGCTCCCCTTTGACTCCATCTAAGTGACTTTTAATTTTATTTTATTTTACTTAAGTCACTTTTGGCCTTTTTCCCTCAATTATTTCCCCATCCTTTAATTTAGTTAAGTGACTAATTAAAGTCACTTTTAATCTAGGAAAATGGTAAATCGCTCACCATACTTTATCTGGCCACTAGAAGTCTCTTCTCATCATCCGATCACATAGATCTTCTCATTCTGATTCCAATGAGCTACTACACTAAGGTGCTCCATCAAATATTCCTCTCGAAATGCCACCTCAAGCGTAATTAAGTCAGGCTCAATAATAATCCCGTTTGACAAAAGCTGTTGGAATGCAATAAAACAAAGGCAATTTGTGTAGATGATTGAACATGCCAAGTGAATGCCATCAGATTCCATAAAAACTCCTCAAAACACCTCTGAGACCCCTGATGACATAATCTTGCTTCTCTGACCCCCCAATCCCGTGCCTTGGAAATCCACCCTGATTGTACAATAGAGAAAAATAAAAAATGGGGACATGAAAAATCCTCCCACCTCATTATTGCTTGCCCTCAAGTAATTTGTATATGTCCACTGCAGAGGCATCTAAAAACTGAAACCATGATCCCATATGAACCACAATGCTACGCCATGCTAACCAAACATGAATGGATCCCTCAATACATGGATCCCAAACCCATCTTTGACCCAACCCGCCATCAATGGATCCACACCTGGATCCCAAGGCCACCATGTCCGATCATCATTGCCCATACCCCATGCCTCTAGTTGTGTTATCTCTGGCCATAGATGTTGCTCCACCAATAGAATACCAACTCATCACCCCTCTCCAATCCTGGCATAAACCAAGTTAATCCCAATATGTTGATGTTGTGTTGGAATGTTGATGAACAACCAGCCTACATCTTGTTGCCAACTAGAGCATGTAGTATCCTTTATCTCTAAGGGCCCCTATTGTACTATGCTCCTGACTAAAAATGACACTCCATCAATAGGATACCAACTCATGATCTCCCGCCAATCCATCCCATGGGAAGGATCGAATGCGTGAATACCTACACATGTAACAAGTCCATTATGCCTCTGATGCTCTGTGATCAACTCATATAGGTCTGTCAATCAAACAACACGATCCTCCTAGAAAAATTTTCCCCTCTACAATGCATAGAGGTGGGTTGCTAGTGTTGCAAGCCTTTTCAATGTCCTCCTGAATAGGTGTTGGCTTAGGGGGTCCTGACCCGGGTTCAGAGTTAGTTGCGCCAACCAACAAATCCCTACACTACTGGCCCTTTCGGCAACAACCCGCGTAGCGCAGGCTACAGTCTCACCCGAAGCAGTATGGGGGGGTGCTAGAACCAAGTTTCTACATCCAAAGACTAGTGTGATGTCTTTTAGTGCCTCAAATATGCCTTCGCACAGATCGATAAACTCGTAGGGCACGCTACTGCAACTCTATCAAAAATGTCTCTAGACCTCCGCAAAGATCTACGATTGGTCTTTGTGGACCTTTAACAGTCAATCTATCTACTTACGCACGTCATAAAGTAGTCATAAATTAGGGTTCGCGTAGATTTACTTAAATTATTAGTAAACATCAGAGAATGCATCAGAGTCTTCGTGAAAACACATAAACATGCATTGTGTACATCATTAACACTTATTCAGTGGAATCGCGCAACATTCAACAAATATTTCATAAAACACATTATTCATCGACAGCTTATAATATTAACAGCAATAAACAGAAATACACAATAATTCTTCAGAAACCGTCTTTATTGATCTTCAATTCAGGATTACAGACTCAAAACTACCCTGCGCACTCAGCTACAGGGGTTCGCACACTTAGTTGTAGGGGTCCACGCACTCAGCTGTGGACCATTGTTTTAAGAAACGGCCATTTCGATACCGAAACGGCCGGGTTGATCCGAGCCAACACCCTCCGCAATGACCCGGCCCCTGGAACGGTTCGTTTGGCCGAGTCAGCCATGACTCGGTCGAGTCATTAAATGACTCGGCCGTGTCATGGCTGACTCGGCCAACTCGGCCGTTTCCGTTATGACTCGGCCGAGTCACAAAAAGCCGGCCAGGCACACGTAAAACAGCGTTTTAATAAATTTTTAATGGATTTTTAAAGTGTTTTTTGGTTGGTTTCGACTCCAAGCAGTTATATGAATTTGCTAAATGTCTTTTGGGGTCCATTTCCCCCTCCCAAACCCTATTTAACACACTC
>APFE030993346.1:0-11455 GCA_000404065.3 Pinus taeda
AAGCTTGGCTATCATTACTTTCGGCTTCTACCCTAAGAAACAACACATGGTTTGCCACTGTTGAGTAAAAATGACAAGTTGAAGGCTATTTATATCATTTGTTTAGCTAATGCTAGGGAATCCAAATACATCAAGCATGGAAGAGGATATATACCAATAGTTCATGGGGGGGAATACTATCGAAAAAAAACCTGCAAGAAAAACTGTAAGCAGGCCACTTTCATAAGCCTTCTCAACTCGCAATAAGGTATTCTTGGTAAAGGCAAAGCACAATTAGATCAGACTCTGCTTGATCTAGATCTGCCGTCTCAATATATGCTTGTGCTCTTCTATATAAGGCTTTCACATTTTTAGAGTCAACCTCTAACACCTGCAAATAGTCTACCAGCATAAGCAATGGTTAAGAAAATTTGTTCCAAATGAAAGGAATGAATCAACTAATGGCCATGTACCTTTGAGCACAATTTAGCAGCTTCTCTGTATTCCTTTAATTTAAGATTACAGGCTGCATTATTTAGATTGCATGTGACTTTTAAAGCCTTTGTTTGTTGTTTCTGATCCTCACTGAATGCATTGTCATATTCAATACACTTTGCAGCCTGCAGACAAGGAGAATAGTTGATGTTCTCCAGACAATCAGAGTGTATTCTAGAAACCTCTACAAGTCCCTATATTAAAATATACCTTTCGTTTACTTACTACATAGCTTATTAATAAACTAAAAACAAAATGTCACCATGTACCTTGCCTTCTATGGACTTTATGTATCTTTACACAACAGGTCAGAATATACCCAGATTTCTGTGAGATTTAATTCCAATATCTATCTATAAGTGTTGGCCAACAACTTGCCTTGTCATATTATTTTGAGGCCCTTAAATATTTACCAGCTTTGAATAATGCATTCCCATCTTCCTTCTTCTTTCCAGCAGCCTCTATCTTCTCAGCCGTGTCCATGTCCCATGACTCCTTTTCCTATTTACAAAACCGGATAAGATATATGAGATACAATTTAAAATCTTCAAGATGAAAGAAGCTTCATGATACTGGGATAAGTAGCCATACCTTGATGAACGAAATCAGCTCAATTTCATATATAAGGGTTGAATGTGGTGGCACAACTGCTAGGTCCCTCTGAGTTTGGGTGTCTTTATACCCATATCATGAAGCTATTTTTGGTTTAGGTTTTGTTTACAGAATTCTTTGTTCAATAGGTCTTGATTACAGGTAATCCTTCATTATTGGAGGTGTAGGGCTGTGCCTTTCACAAGTTTTGTTTACAAAAAATTCTTTATTCAAAAGGTTTTGATTACAGGTAATTTTTCATTATTGGGTGTGTAGGGCTGTGCCTTCACAAAAGTTTTGTTTACAGAAAATTCTTTATTCAATAGGTTTTGATTACAGTTAATTCTTCATTATTGGAGTTGTAGGGTTGTGCCTTCACAATGTTTAATGTTTAAGTTCCCTTCAGCTTGGTCTATTCTATAGCTTGGGTCAATTTGTTGTCCATTGGATGATGCAAATGCAACTTTGTATATTTGTAACCATCCATTCAATTGATTATATGTTAAATTCAATGGAACATTCAAAAAAAGGGCCTTTTATTATCAATTATATTAGTGTTTTCGGAGGAAAAAAACGTTGAATTTATATTAAAAAAGATAAAATCCAGGACATTTCAATGGATCAATAAAACAAAGTCCTATTATTATCAATTATATCAGTTGTCAATGTTCGAAATCTTGAATCAGATTATGGTTATGGCAAGTTGAAAATTTGAAGATTGTGAAAAATAATTCCCCAGGGAAAAAAATAATGTAACAATTTGAAAAAGAGGAAATCCATCCTTAGACGTCCAGAAGCTATGCAATATGATAAGAATGCTTGGATCACTTAGAGGTGCTAACCAAAAGATAAAAAACGTAAATTCAGGAGAAAACTAAGAGAATCAAGTCCCTTTGAGCAAAGCAAAAATAGGGCTTACCTTCATTATCTTTGTCGATGAAAGGAAGTATATATTGTGGCTGAGATGCAGCAAATTTCTTAGCAACGTTATTGGTCTTGCAAACCAGATCCACGAATTGCTTATGGTTGTTTGTAACAAGCAAGTCCTCTATTACCTGAGGCAATGGCCGATTTAATTTCCTCTTGAGGCTATTTGTTTTAACAACCTTCTTGGAAGATCCGGAGCCCATTCCGAAGTTATCAACGCATCTTCTGGCCCAGCTTTAGTGAAGTTGATTAAACCAGGTTCACTACTCTCAGGACTGACCAACAAAAATCAGAGTAAAAATCTCATGTAGAAATCAAGAGCATTTTGGTTTGCAGAGTTAACATATGCTCTTTGTAGCTTATTTGATTAGAATTAGCAGTACTTTAACAATACTGTCCATTGTGGGTCTGATACCATGTAATTATACACTGATAATTATTTAATAAAACTTTTATTCATCCTGCTACAGCTAAAACATAGATACATTAAATTTAACAACAGGGAAACAGAGTCCTTGGAAAACTCAACAGCATAAACTACCTTACGTTAACTCAATAACCTACAGCTGAACTGTTTTAACAGGATGTTTTTGTTCATTTTTTTCCAGCCTTACTCCTCCGTTTTGCATGTGACCTTAGGTTATTCTATGAAAAATTTCAATGCCATTTTTTAATGGTTTTAGGGACCGATATCTCTCGCTTCTCAATCTGCACAATCCCCCAAAAACATCCCTTTACGCAGAGACAGGTTGCACCCCATTTTTAAAGTTCTTATGCGAGGGGGAAATGTTAAAATTTAAAGAACAGAACTGAAATTTATATGGATGGGATCCATACAGAAGGAAGAAAATCATGTGAAAATTAGAAAATCTGAAACTGAATCTCAAAAATGTCATCAGACCAGGAATTATCTTGTCAACCAGAACCCTGCCTCTGGAACTAAATTTATTGAGCTTATACTTGATGAAGTCAATTTTTAGAGAATGGTCTCTACAGTTTTTCCCTTTGTAGCCTATTTGATTAGAATTAGCAGTAGAATTGAATGTAATCCATGCTCGAGGAATGCCTATAGTTGAAGGAAGAGAAACTTTAATCCTGTTACTGAGAAATTTGCAATGGAAGAGAAACTTACCTTAATCTTCTTAGCAAAGGAATGGTAATTTGTATTTGACTCAAGTCAATGGAGGTGGTTATGATATCATGAAGGTGTTTGTAGGGACCAACATCTCTCACTTCTGAATCCGCATTCACATCACATCTTCTTTGACTAGAATTTTGTGTTGTTGTGAAATTGATGCATTGCAGGTACTCCTATCATAGGAACAAGAAACCTCCTATTAATATTATGGAAACAGCCTTGACACCGAATGCCATTACTCTATTGTTGAATGGTTGCACCGATATTCAACCACTGCTTCAGATAATCGATGTTGGTTCTGTAACCTCATTAAAAACAACATCCTCGCACTTCCATATCACTCTATCTGATGGAACACATCAACATAAGACTTTGCTACCAGCCGCATATGGCCCACAGGTTGTATCTGGAGACATCCAAATTGGCTCGATAATTCTACTTAAAAAATCAGCTTGCACAGTGCTCCAAAGCTCCTCGTAAGACCCAACATTTGAAATTATCCTATTTTAATTTTTCCTTTCTAAATGCTTCTCGCATTTGAAGAAGGAAAATGGAATCTTCATTAATTCATTTCTCATTTGTTTACATAAGGTCCATCCGAGTTGTTGAGCTTGAAGTTGTGTTGCGCTCAGCAGCATTGACGAAGGACACATCGACTCTACTACATGCACAAGCGAGTACATCCCAGTCTAGCTCCTCATCGGCTGCAGATACCTTGCCCGCTGTAGTTACTCCACCAACTACAGGAACAACTACAACAATTCCATTCACGGCACTTAGCCCTTACCGGAAATATTGGTCAATCCAAGGTAGGGCATCGGCAAAAACATCATTGAAGGCTTACACCAATGCACGCGGTTCAGGAAAAGTTTTTGGTTTTGACCTTATCAATCGTGATAGGGAGGAGATCCACCTTTCTGCATTTTCCGCACTGGCCGAATCTCTTTACAATCTCATTCAAGTTGGGCAGCTATAAATTGTTTCAAATGGCACAGTGAAAGAAGCAAATCCAATCTACAACCACCTCAACAACAAATGGGAAATTTACTTGTTTGCTGCTTCCACTATCCATCCATGTCCCATAGATGATCCAACGTTCCCTTACCATAGCTTTCACTTCAAGACTATTGCTGAAGTAAAAAATGCACCTCCAAATATGAATGTGGATGTCATTGGTGTTGTTACCTCCACTTCACCTACATCAACAATTCGACGAAAAGATGGAAGTGAAACATTAAGGAAAACACTAATATTAAAAGACAAGTCGGGTTTTAGCATTGATGTAACGTTATGGGGAGACCATTGTGACTATATAGGGCAGAACCTTTCTGAATTATACTCTTTCGACAACCCACCAATCCTTGCAATCAAAGGAGGTCGGGTTTCTGCCTTTAATGGCACCACAATAGGGACAATACCAACAAGCACTCTCATAATAAATCCACAAGTTGAAGAAACTCAACAACTACATGCATGGTTCCGTGAAACAGGTTACAGCTCCTCTTCTCCATCTTTGAGTAGGAATTATGGTGTTGGTTCAAAACGTGCCCTACCACGGAAGACGCTTTCCGAAATTTCCAGCATGCAACTCTCCGATAAAGCAATCTGGGTTTCAGTTCGAGCAACAATTACTGCTCTTGATATGGACGACTTCTACTTTCTAGCATGTCCACTAGATTTCAATGGAAATCAATGCATGAAAAAGGTTGTGGAGAATTCTAACAATCTTTGGCATTGTACAAAATGTAATGGTTCCTTCCCTGAATGTGACTACCGGTACAAACTTAAGGTTGAACTGCATGACCACACCGGGACTCTGCAGAATGTCACAGTTTTCAATGATGCAGGAAACGAACTCATGGGCATCACAGCAAAAGACTTGTTTCTTCTTTCCATTGAACCAAGTGATATGCAAGAAATTTGTGGCCGAATCTCAGGACAACGTTTCAAACTAACACTTTCCATTAAATCAGACTACTTCAACGGTGTTCAACGCTTGCAACCAATATTGGTCAATTCAGAAGAAATTCAATATGCCTCCACATGCAAGGAAGTACTCACTGAGATTCAACGATTGTCCACTTCAGAACGACCTATTGTTCGCCGCCTGTGAATTGCTCTTTCAATCTCTTGGAACACGCCTACTTGTACATAAACAATCATTTCTGCACATCCCTTGTCTGCTATTGTTGTAAATTACACACCCATGTTATTATGCTGCAAGCTGTAGCTTTCAGTTCAAATACTCTCTTCCAGTTATTCCAAATTATGTATGTTTGTCGTTTACATTTTAATAATATACATAGTAGGCTTTGTAAAGAGTTACTACATATGTTTCTCATTCGTTGACTACATGCTATACATCGATCTCTTGCTAACTAATCTATTCATTCTATATCACTCGTATTTGCATGTTTTTCCTTCAATCTAATCTACCTACCTTCGCCGATGTTGAAATAAAAAATAGTAATTCTATGTTTAAATAAAAAAAAATTAATTATGTTACTTGCATCATCCAGTCTTTCTCAGTTTTCGTATGAACTGCCACATATTTGGGTATTGGGTAAAAATATGAAGGGAACGATCTATCTTTTGTTCGGAGTTATGCGCTTTTTGTGACCCGTATATGCCCAAACAAGAAAAAACTGCAGAAACTTGAAAGCACGGCCCATGTTTCCTCCATGGTATAGCATTGTACAAATGTAACGATACCTTCCTATAATGTGACTACCAGTACAGACTTAAAAGTGAACTACATGACCACAGCATGAATCTACAGAACGTCACAATTTTCAAGGATGCAAGAAACGAGCTCATGGGCATCACGACAAACGACTTGGTCCTTCTTTCTATCGAACCAGCAGTCTGCATTAAATTTGTGGCCGAATTTTAGAACGATCCTTCCAACTAACACTTTGCATTAAAGCATATTTTTCCCAACGGTATTCAACACTTGCAACTAATACTGCTCAAGTAAAATACTTCAAGTGTCTTCAAACACGACTTCTTGTACATAAACAAACATATCCGCACAACTCATTGTCTCATAGTGTTGTAAATTACACACCCATGTTATTACGACGCAAACTTCAACTTCACTATAAATACTCTCTTCCAAACCTTCCGAAATACAAAAGTTTGCCATCTACCGTTTAATAATATAGGTATCAAAATTTGCAAAGAGTTACTAGATATGTTTCTCGTTCATTGTCTACATGCTATACAATGATCTCTTGCTTGCTAATCTATTTACTTTATCGTTCAAACATGCCAAACAAAAAAACAATTGAAGAAGAAGGAAGCAACATATTTTTTTATCTTGCTTCTCTCCTTTCAATGTTAGACGCCAAAACAGCTTGCAATTTTATATCAATCCTAATTGCATGTTTTCCCTTCTACCTAGTCTACCTAGGAAAAAGTTATTTCTAATACTTGTACTACATTCTCCAAACATGCACTACTCATTATGCAAAACTAACAATATTTATTTGTACTTGTTTAGATATGCCAACAAACAATCAAGTTGCAGCCAAAAACGAGCGGCGCCGTCTTCTTTATGCACAACAAAAGGATAGGATAAATGCACGACGTCGACTACTTTATGAAAATCGCAACAACCCTACTACTTCTTCTACATCCCTTCCCACCTCAAATGCACTCCCAACTATACAAACCAACCCACCTCACATTCATCAATCCCAATATAACCCTCCCCTTACTAATGAACACCGTCGCTTTCGAGAAAGGATTGATGGACTTTCTAACTTGCATGTTTGCACAATATGCAAGGAAGCATACCCAAGAATGAAAACAAAGCTTTTCCATGGTAGACTCTCTTGTTTTCGTTGTGCGTCATCCAAATCAGCCAGTCGGTTTTCTGAACTAAACAACATGGACCCTGGAGAACAACCCTATGTCCTTCACCAGTTAACACAGGTTGAAGAAATGCTCATTGCACGTGTCAACCCCATTCTACAAGTCACTCATTCCCGTGGTGGTCAATACAAATATAGTGGCCATACAATTAGTTTTCCTCAAGACATCACTACTATTGCTAAATACTTACCCCGAATGCTCTCTGACTTAGACATCCTCATTGTCAAAAGGCAAACTCCATCTGAAAAAGCTTACGAATTCTTCGTTCGCAAATCCCACGTCCTTGCAGCCCTTGAATACAAAATAAAAAATGACCCTTACTACCATGATGTTCAATTCAATTCATCTGCACTTTCTGTGTTGCCAAATCACCCTACAGACATTTCTTCCCTTCTCAATAATGTAACCACGTCCTCTTTTGAACCCCATCAAAACACTACTGATTCTACGTTTGATACTAATGTCATGCTACCTCCATCAGAAATCCAACCCTCTTCTTTCGTCCCAGTCCTCCCAAATTCATGCACTGAGCTCGAGCACATTCGTAACTATTTGCACTTGCCCCATTCAAATTCAACAAGCTCTATCGATTGGCCTCCAATATCTTTAACTGCTATAAATGAATACAACACCATCGGCCTCTTTGCCATGGCATTCCCCACACTCTTCCCTACAGGAAACGCAATGATCATGCAACCAAGACTTACGAAAGTTGAGATGCATGAATATGCTTTACACTTGCTGCACTATCATGATAACCGCTTTGGCCAACACCCAAGATTCTGCTATTATCTTTATAACATTCTATTGCGCCACCGTAGCCAAGCAACAGCTAATGTTTTCGTGAAAAAGTTCATTGACAACAGCTTGCCAACAACGGTTTCAGATCTACGCCAATGTCTGCATGCTTCTCCCGAATCAAAATTACCAGAGCAAATAATGCGGTTCGGTTCAGCCCTACGAGGAACACGGTCTTTCTGGAACAAACGCCGGTCTGAGTTGACTGACATGATCACGCAAATAGGAAGCCCAACCTTCTTCTTCACTCTCAGCGCAGCTGATACTAAATGGCATGACTTGCACGCAATTATGCCCAACAGTGTTCCTTCCAATTCAGTCAACCCCTTCCAATGGAAAATTCAGAACGTAATTAAAAACCCACATCTAACAGCCCAATATATGCATTGCAGATTCACAATTTTCCTTGAAGAAATCCTACAAAAAGGCCTCCATGCAATCGACTACTGGTGCAGGTATTAATTAATATCCATTACCCTCTACATTAATTTTATACATCGTACATATATGTATTGTCCATATGTAAACTTCATATTATTTTCAGATACGAATGGCAACATCGAGGATCCGCACACATTCATGGTTTCCTATGGCTACAAAATGCACCAGACATGGACACACTAGATTGGGACAATGCACTAGAAGTTGCTAATGCGAAGAACTATTTCGACCACTATGTAACTGCCTGGAATCCACGCCAAGCAGAACACCGAAATATTCCACTTCACCAATCAACAATTCATAACCCATGTCTTCTTGACACAGCATCAATATTCGCGTCCAATCAGTCTGAAGACTATGCAGAGCTCGTCAACTGCGTTCAACGTCATACAAAATGTCATGAATCTTCTTGTCTTCGTAAGAAAGACAATGTACTTAGCTTCCGCTATGGAGTACCATGGGATTTGAATTCCACTTCTTCACTTTTCATTGATGATAAAGGTCATAAAACCTACATCCCTGCTCGCAATGATGAAAGGTTAAATATTCACAATGCCGACCTCCTCTCTATTTGGAGAGCGAATGTTGATTGCCAACCAGTCATTTCTCGCCATGCTGTGTTAAAATACATTTCAAAGTATGCAGCAAAAGCAGAAACAAGATCTGAAAGCTACCGTCAAATGCTATCACGACTATCAGCAAGTGCACTTCCAGAAGCTCCTACTATTGCTGTCATCCAAAAACTCCTTACAGAAACAATTGCTGATAGAGACATCGGTGCACAAGAAATATGCCATATGTTACAAAAGCTACCTCTTTCTCTCTGCAGCCGTACCTTTCGTTCTTTGAATGTCAACAGGGCTGTTTTCAGACGTGTTTCACAAGACAGTGACAATCCCAGATCAACACCAAACTTTATCGTTGCATATATCAACAGACCTGCCTCATTAGAATCACTGCCCCTCCTTGAAGCTGCACGTTCGTGGTCATATTCTGCCCAACGGAGGAATAACCAATGGAAACACATATTCCCCCCAATGATTGTACATGTCTTGCCCTATTACAATGTCATTCCTTCCTCTGCTAATCCTTCTTATGCCACCTTCTGCTGGAGTGAATTACTATTGTATTTCCCCTTCCGAACACTCCCTGATGACATTGGTTCAACTGATGCAGAAATTATCGCCCACTGGGAACAAATAAAAGGTACATATACACCATGGCATGTCCATCGAGAAAATGAACACCCACAAAGCCCACCTACTGAAGATGAAACTACTGCGAACACCCCTCCTGCTTCCATGCAGATGAATGAATGGCAAATCCTCTCTCAGCTGCACCCAGGTCACAATATTGCACTTGATGACCTCGACATGATTGGCTACCGCGACTTCGATGTCAACCACAATTGGTCACACAATATTATCCCTCCCCCCTTGCAAGAAACTGCCATCAATTTCATTGATTTCAACCACTCAGCCATTCAAAACCAACATCATTCTTTTTCCGACCTTCCCCATGATCACACATTATCCCCTACCCAAAATATAGCTTTTACCACTATATTTTCACACTTCAAAGCCCCTTCGCCAAAACCACCACGCAGAATCATCATACAAGGGACAGCTGGAACAGGAAAATCCCATTTGATTAAATGTCTGCAACAAGCATTTGTCAAAAACTCGCCAGTAAACAAAAACCCTTTATTGTTACTTGCACCAACCGGCGTTGCAGCCTTTAACATAAATGCCCTCACAATTCACTCTGCCCTTCGTATCCGTATCCAAACAATGCATCCTCTCGAAGGCCAACCACTCCTACAACTGCAAGAGCAACTTCGTCATGTAGAATACATTCTCATTGATGAAATGAGTTTCATTGGTCCCAAAATGCTTTCTCGCATTGATGATCGTCTAAGAGAGGCATTTCCTCTTCATCGCAATGCACCCTTTGGTAACCGCTCAATTATCCTTGTCGGTGATCTAGGCCAGCTACCGCCTGTAAAAGACATTCCTTTATATGCTGGGACGTCACGTGGCACTGCACTTTGGCGCAGCTTCGACATATTCATAACACTTTCAACCGTTTTCCGTCAACAAGGAACTAGCCCATCGCAGGTTGCTTTCCGGCAAATACTTGCAAATCTCCGGAATGGAATAGCTACACTTGAAGATTGGCAGCACCTAATGTCAAGAACAAGTTCATCTCTTACACATGAAGAAAAAAGCATATTTGAAGAATCCATGCACCTCTTTGCAACAAACAACTCAGCTGTCTTACATAATAAGATAATGCTAAAAAAATTAAACACCCCAGTGGCAGTCTGTTCTGCAGAACAACAAAGGCAGAAAACTCCTACTACAACAGAAGATGAACAACTACCTGCAAAAGTGCTCTTATGCAATCAACAAAAAGTTATGCTCACCAGCAACTTATGGGTACATGCAGGCCTCGTCAATGGCACACTTGGGAAGGTCATCTCAATATTTTATTCAATTGATTCAAAGCCCCCAGAGTTACCATCCTTCGTGGTTGTTGAATTTAAGCAATACAAAGGAACACCATGGGACATTTCACACCCAACATATGTACCAATTTCTCCCATCACAAGAGGTACACGCCGTCAAATACCACTTCAGATGGCATGGGCTTTAACGATCCACAAGTCACAAGGAATGACATTAGACAAAGCAACAATGGACATCGGCACCAGAGAACGCCAAGGGCTAACGTTCACTGCAATTTCAAGAGTGCGGTCATTGGCAGACATACACATCAATCCAGCATTCCCATTCTCACGCATTGCACAAATGCACAAGAATCCATATCTTCAACGTAGAATACAAGAAGAGTCATTGCTTGCATCAAAGTCTATTCAGGATAATACTCTTTAGCCATTCGTACAACCTGTCTTCCAAAATTAGACACATCGTAAACACCACTCACTCCATAACACTTTCACATACATTTGCTTGCTATTACATTTACTTTCATGTGCTTTTATACTTGTTGGAATCGTTTATTTTATATTATATACTCAACAAAATTGTCAAGCATATCGATTGCCACTTACAATGTTTCCTTTTTTGATGGCAACAGGTATGGATACAAGTTACCTACGACTGTTTTATGCATGTTGCGAAGAAATCCAGCAACAAGAACTAACCTTACAAGATATGCAGACAAGGATATTGCCACAGCAATCAATGC
>APFE030993359.1:0-20901 GCA_000404065.3 Pinus taeda
CTGAACTGTGTTACAATGAGGCTCAGAAGCCTATTTATTATTGAGAAACAATGGAAAATCCTAAACTTCCAAAAACCTAACCCTAGCAGATAAAGCGCCAAACTATGGGCCCCGTTTGGGTAAAATGGTACATCAACTTCCCGAGGTCGTAACTTTGGCATACGATCTTCATTTGATGTGCACAATACCTCGTTAGAAATATCTATCCGAGGACTATAACTTTTGAATGACAAAATTTGGTCGATAATCCATTGTTACACAATATTCTTTCACGCCTCCAATACTTCCTTGTGACATACCTTGAAGTGCCCGAAACATGATCATTATACAAGATACTCATCAATGTATACAACTCAGATCCCTCTTTTAACTTTTCTTGGAAAATCTATAAAGCTTTCCCTGAAGAAATGACTCTTGAAACCTTAAAATGAAGGTCATTTCCCTTATGAAGCTCAAAAATGTGATGATCACATGTTGCACCCTGTTAAGCCAACGATGGCATCACTCTGTTCTCTCTTATACTTGCGATGGTCTTAAAAGGGAAGTTTTCCCAAAAAGGATGAGAAGCTTCGTGATCTACAAGCTTTCAGAGCGACGAGCTGGAGGTGGTTTCACATAGATGAGGTCGAATCCTCCTAATTTGACCTCTTAGTCTCATCCCTATGAGCTACCTCCTTAAGATGTGGGCCTAATCCTATCTTTGGAGAAAGCCTAACTCCCTCTCCCAACCTATAAATTCCTCATATACCATTCCCAAATGGTTGATCTATGTCCATTTGCACCCCTATGCTGAGGTTGTGCTTAGAGAAGGAGTGTTGGAGAGCTTCTTGGCTTGGACTTTGATTACCACTCAAGGAGAGCGTTTACACATCAAGGTTATGGTTGTAAGCTTCCCCTTTATTCTTTAAATAATAATAGAGTTGTTGGTTCATCTTCCCAACATATATGTTCATGTATGTATTTTCTTGACATTCCTTGATCAACTAAGTAGGTTATTATTGGATTTTCTATTGGTATGCTTTGTTGTCTCCTGGATACTTGTGCATGTACATATAAGTGCTGAAAGAAGCAGGAACGAGTCCGTGATACAAGCGATTCGAGGATCTCAACAAAGGAAATTATAATAGCATCAAAGCAAGGTAGGCCATCTCCCTTGTTCTATTTTTCAGTTATAATATAGGAAGATGTCTAATTGTTTGTCGTTTTAGTTGATAAACCCACTCATTGAGCTAGAGGGATTGTCTCTGTTCATAGAGAGGATTGACCTTGACAACACCCATGATGGTCCCAATTTTCCAAAAAAACGTCGTTTAGGGCCTCAAAATGGCTCTAGAAGTTCAAGACCCGAAAAAATGCCAAAAATAGTAAATTGTGCTACAAATAAGGAAACTGAAAAACTGAAAGAAAAAATGGTGGGGGTCCAAGTGGAATAGGTGGGTGGCCACCAATATTAAAAATAAAAATAGAAAAGATACTCTAAACAAAAATCCAAACATTTGGATGAAATTTTTCACTTTTTAAGCATCCATCTCGATATCTCGACGATTAAACATTTTTCATTAATTTCATGCCCCAAAATGTCGAAATCCTAAATGTCCTTAGACCACACATTTCAAATGCTTTTATTTTTATTATCTTTTAAGTTGATAACTTTGTTGATTTGTATTCAAAAACCATACATTTTTTAAGTTTCCATATGATTTTTACTCCCGGACATCCAATCTTATTAGGAAAACAACTATTTCGTTTTATTTAAATCATTTTGACAAATTGCAACTTAGTCCAAACACCGAGATTTTTTTCCAAAACTCCACTTTGTTTTACCCTAGACTCCTGTACTTCTTGACCACACGAATTCAATAAATATTTTTCTTGTGTTTTGCACTTTGCTTTCGTTGTTTTATTTTTGCACCTATATGCATTTGTTTAATAAAATTCGTGTTTCCACTGTATATCCATAATTCATGTGGTTTTAGAAGACATGATATCGCTCACATCCCAGATCCTTGATACATCCAATTCTTTGGATTTCTTCAATTTGATTTATTTCTATTTATCATTTAATTTTCAATAAATTTATTTTATTTATTTCCTTTGTAAATAACATGTCTAGAATTTTGCTAGAATTGTTTGCACATGAGAATTTATGCATGAATTCTTGGACTCCTGGAATCTTTTAATTTGAAAATAAAGCATCTAGCTTCTGATTCCAAAGAAAATACTATATGTGCAAATCATGCCATACTTTTGGATATCCAAATCATCTAGATTTATTCACTAAAATGACAGTTAGTTCAACATTTATTTCATACATGGTGGAAAATAGCGTTTTCCCTTAGGAGATACATTTCCTTTTACTTAGCGAATTTTATAAGGTTTTCTACATGTTTTGCACAAAACACATTCAAACCCTTGCACATTGAAAGCATTTTTGGCATTTGGAGCTCAAGCCATGTTTTTCTATAGTACAATTGCTCAATTCACAAAATTACTAATTGTTTGCAGGATATCACGTTATCTAGTTAGTTTGTTATACATTTTTTCCTTCAGATTCGTCTTTGTTATCAATTTGCAAATTTCCTTAACAAATTCTCTTGTGTTTTTATAGAGGAAGAATGGGACGAAAGTTACCAACATAATTGCAGAGAATATCAAGATAAAGATGAAAGGAACCTAAGTAGAATTGTCATATGAGAAAAACCAAAAGCCATAATTATTTTCCAGTACAACATTGAAAACTCAAGATACAAATACATTATCTTGGGAAGAAATGTATGATTTCTTTGAGAAACGTGAATGGAAAAACCTAGAAGAAGGTTTAGACGAGGATTCTTCTTCAAATTATGAAAGTAATGAAGTAATTAAGAAGACTAAACTACACCAAATTTCTACTAAACCAACAATGTTTCCTTATTATGATATGGATTTATGGTGAGCCTAATACAGAGCATTATAAACTAGAATGGGTTCCTTTAATCCATGGAATTATTACAAGTTTTAAAAGGTTCAACTAGGAATATATTTTGTGACAGAATTTATCCAATTCCATTAGACTTTCACAATCAACTCCACCATGGTTTGGTCAATGTTTTTTCATGTCTGCATTTTTTATGGATATAGCTATAACTTAGTTCGTTACCACTAATGGAGTGGAATTACTCACTCGGTCAACAACTTCTTCAAAAATTCTATTTTTTACTATGGGAAAGTCAATATAAAAACCACTTCTATGACATCTATAAAAATTCTACGCTTTATTTCTATGAATTTCTTTTTGGAAAATCTACATTGAGGGTTAGCAAAGAAATTAATTATGGATTACAATATGTTGGAGAATGGTTTGTTAAGAGAAGTTTTTCTATTTTAGGTTTTTTGGATGTAAATTGGCCCTCATGTTCTTCAAAGGTTTATTCTAGAAAGGCTTGCAGTAAGGGAAATAGCTAGCCATATAAGTTTACATGGAATTATTAAGTTTTTACATAAGAATTTAAAGAAGTTGTGGCCCACTTTTCCTATCAAAATTGGCTATTTGATCATCAAAGGTAGAGGACACACTGTAATAGAAGCAAATGGATTAGAAGAATTATGGTTGCATTCTCTTCCACTTTACAAATATGATCCTCAAAGCATTGTCAATGCTCATTTGAAATTGTTTAACTATTTAAAGAATTATGTTCATCAATAACCATCATTTGATTTGTTTTCAGAAATAATGACTCCTTTGATCAAGTTATTTCTAGAGTATGTTTTATGAGCATGGAAGATAAAAAAAAAATACAATATTATAGTGAGAGGCCTATATTTATTATCTTCAACAAAGGAGCATGATTTTTGGTGTATCTTTAGTAAAATTACAAATGGAAGAAGGGATGAATTTTTCTTTTGTAGATGGTATAAAGGAATTTGAACCACATGAATCACAAATGAAGCAATATATTCAAGAGGAAAATGTTCAAGAAAATGATCATTCAAATTTTGTCCAATCAGAGCATCATACATAACAACATCATTTTGAGGAAAAGCAACAAGAAAAAATAAACCAGAGGAGCAAAAGCAATCAAAGTTTTCAAAGAAAATAAAGAAAAAGTTGAACCTTCCATTCAAAAGGAAGAATTACAGATACTAGGTATCATTTTAAAATAAAAGTTGATAATAGATGTAGAGTCACCTAAACATATACAATACTCTAATGATCAAAGGAAAATTACTCAAACTCAGATAGAGCAGGGTAAAGAAACTTAATCAATTCCAATAGGAGAGTCTTTCCAAGAAATTGTAAAATTCCTAGATTCTTCCATTCAAGAAACTGAGGTAATCTCACTTTAAGTAATTATGACTTCCATAGCATCACAAATTCCAAAATTTTCTCAAACAAAGACAATTTAGGAACAATTACAAAGGTGTTTAACTTATCAAATAATATAGGTGATTTCTTTAGGAGTCTCTATCACTCCTTTAACAAATAATGTTCCAATTTTATGTTCTTTCTTCAAACTTGTTAGTGAATCAAAGCCAATAGAGGACACAATAGTGTCTCTTAGTGATTACTTATACATTTCTCAACCAAAATATGTTGTTAAAAGATCTAAAAGAGAAAGCATGATTTAGTTGAAACATCATCAATACTATGTTGGTTGGCAAGGGGGATCCAAAGGAAAGAGCCATAGAGACAAGAATCAACCCTAGGGTCTTTTTCTTCAGTAAATCAAGGCAATATGCAAGAATTATCTAGTTCAATTTATTGCATGCAAATAAAATTTTGATATATTACTTATATATATATATTATATATATATATATTATATATATATATTATATAAATATTTATATATCTATATATATTATATAATTCATTGATAAGCTCTTTTAATAGGAACCAAATCTATAAGGTGGTTGACAAAGCCCACATATCAGTCTAGAGAATTTACTACCCAAACATCTACTGGACTTTTCTACACTTCGGTGATTTTCCTTCCCTTGTTGTTTAAATTACTAAAGCCCATCTTACACACAATAGTTTGTATAATTTTGTTAATATATTATTATAACCTTTTATGTCATATATTTTCCCTTTCTAAATTAATTTTAATAATTTCTTTAGGAAAGAGTAGCATAAGCAATCATTCCTTTGTTCCAGAGAGTATTTCCATCCCAAAAGAAGAGGGGTATAATTGGAACCTTGATCAAGCGATAACTCCCTTATTACAAGAGGTATTTTTACTCCTGTCAACAATTTTGCACTATATGGAGGGCCAAAACATGTATGGCTAATAAATATTCAGTGATTAATATCCCACACATATGAAATGATTCTAGTAACCCTTCCATATATGCTCACCAAGGTGAAGTGCAGACTACATTTTCCACAATAACATGTGTCTTTGAATCATATCCAACTATACAATATCCTATCACGTCTGAAAGATCCACTTCTCAAGCTATTTCTATACCCATTCACCCTCAATTGCATATTTTAAGAGCTTTCACTCATTCTCAAGGTAAACATTTGGGTTTATCCACAATTCTATTTACTTTATCGGAAAAAAAAGGGGACTTAAAAAGGAAACAAGGATGACTGAAAAAGGAAACAAGGATTTAATTTGATTCTTCATCTCAAGTAGATCTAGAACCAAAATTACAATTTTCATTAAAAAGGAAACAAGGACTTAATTTGATTCTTCATCTCAAGTAGATCCAGAAACAAAATTAGAATTTTCATTTGTTTCAAATCGTTGTTCCTTTTCAAGATATTGATCGAGACTCTGAGGTAGTTTCTCCTCAACTAGTGTCGCCAGGAAATATTGTTGTTCAACTACTTATGTTCAAACATATACATCTTCTTCCACTAAAATCACCAACCTATAATTTTACCATTACCAACTCCTCAAACTCCTATCATCACCATGGCACAACAACCCTAGTTTTCTGCATGTGTTGTTAATGTTTCAGGAGATCAACATGATCTCCATAAAAATCATGAAATATTTCTACCTAAATTTAATCTTAAAGGTACAATATCCCCATAAGAACACATAAATAAATTCACGCTTTATTTAAAGCTTAGGGGAGCTCAACATGACATATAGTTTTTTCCCTTGTATTTTTTAGGGAAAACCATCCACTTGGTATTTTTATTTACTGGATAGTTTTACTACTAGATAGGATATTTTTCAAACCAGATTTCTTAAATTTTTTGTTGAAGAAAAATCATCAACATCTTTGGTAATCAAACATTCATGTATCAAGATGAATCTAAAGGAATCAATTAAATATTTCAATCAATTTTTTTATATATGTTGAACAATATTACTACTGATTCTAGACTTGTTGATAGCGCGCAAATTCAAATTTATACTATTTCTTTGCCTCTGTCAATTTCTATTATTGTAATCACATAAAATAAAGCTACATTTTTAGAAAAAATTGATGAGTCTTTGAATGTTGAAAAATAATTTTTAAGCATAGCCTCAAAAGTAACAGTTCAAGAGAAAAAACCAATAACTATATTGAAAAGACCAACAACTTCTAAAAATGTTGATGAAAAATATTAAAAAGAGGTTGTATATTTAGAAAGCCTTCAAAATATTTGTTGTAACCCTGAATATAGTTCATGGTGGTGGGGCAACCAGTGGGGAGGACATCTAAAACACTGATGGAAACTTTAAAATATGGGCCCGAAGAAATAGGCCACTAGACCTTGCAATGAATCTTCTAATTATGAAACCTATATTTAAAATGAGATTGTCCAAGATAGATGACGGTTACATGGCTTTAATTAAAGGTGGGAGAAAGAAGGATGAATATGAACATATTTTAATAACTCAGACAATTAAGAATCTGAGTGTAAATCTTAAGTAAAGAATGATGGAAAAGGCCCAAGATATGGAGGAATTTCCAGCATCGCAGAGTGCACATCAAGACTTTAAATCTGAAATGTGAGTACCATTCAAGATAAATTCACAATAATAACATAAAAATATTCACAACTTCATTACATTCATGCTAGTAGAAGAAAACATTAATAAAATAATGACAACACAAAAAAGAAAACATTTTCACAATACCCTAAGAACTAGAATCAAAACTAGTTTGTATTATTCAATTTCAGAGAGATTTCCTTGTTAAACTGTCTTCATGTTTTTTTAGACAATGAACCCCTCCAAAATCTAATTTTTAAACCTTGATTTCTCCCCTGACTCATTAGCTCATTAGCTAATTGTCTAATCAATCTCTTTAAACAATTATAAAATAGTTGCGTAAGTTAGGATAAAACTTACAAAATTTAATAAAAATTAATATCATATACCTAATATATATGATATAATAACGAAATAAGTCCATTGGTAAAAAATAAAACCCATGTTCCTTTAAAAACTTAGATAATATCAATTTTCAATTTTGGCCCCTTTTACAATTTGTGTCATGAATTTTCAGTGGGCTTTTGACACAAAACCGAAATATAAAAATGACATTTTTATAAAGTGGAGTGGGTGTTGTGCAGCCCATGATCTTGATTACATACACGTGATTGTGCATGTCAGTAAACCACTGGGAGTTGAGAAAACCATAAACAATCTCCATGACCATCCTAGTATAAAAAATACTAGACATTTATCGCTAAGAATGGAAATGTCCATAGTTCACTTTGTAGATAGCAATAGTGACTTCAAAAATTCACCTATCAGGTACTCAATATGATCCAACTTGCAAGATATACGATCCTATTTCAATTTCAGGGTACCAAAGCAGTTATATATGATCATATTAGTGCACTGGATGAAAAATAATTTCAGAGTTTGAATCTAAAGAAAGTAATCTGGTGCTGGTTTTTTTTTAAGGAATTCCCCTTGCTTCCTGGGAGGCTGCTCCAAAGACAGTAAAATTCTTATTAAGGTTTTCATCTAACTCCAATATTGCAACAACATTTCCACATCTATAACAATAATTTTGAGCTAACCAAACATCTATAACTTACAGGACTCCTGCATATCCTTCTCTTGCGTTGTTCATCAATCAATATATTGAATAAGAACCGCTTTTGACTACAGAATTTGTTTTCTAAGGTATTTCTTTTTGGCAATGGGATTTCAATATCACACAATACGCAACAACCTTTATATGTTAACTTTTTTTTAGTCATTTACGTCAATGTCTCACTAATGAATCAAAACTTTTCCATTTTATATCATTCTGATGGGTTGCCACTTGTGCCTTTAATTATGAAATCAATCTGCCATTAGAATTAGTATTCAGAATAGTCTAAACCTGAAAAGAGGTAATGCGAGTTGAAGAGCACTACTACAACCCTTTGTTTAAGATTATATTTTGCATGGTCACCCCTTTAAGCTCACATCAACCACCCACTTCCTTAATATAAGGAAGCCAAGGATATAAGTTTTAATATACAACTTTGTCTCTCGCCAACATATGGTATTATCTATATCCATAATGACGTTATACTAATGGGAGGAATAAAAGGTTGATGAAGGAGCCAAGGGAGGAATAAAAGGTTGATGAAGGAGCCAACTTGTATTGATCTGGAAGAGAAATAATCCGATACCTTGAAAATGAGCACACTATTTATAAGGGTTCATTTAAAGCAGTGAAGCCATATTCATTTAAAGTCCATAGCTGATGGAAAGTGGTGGAACTTATCTAATTGGTTAAGATAAATAGCACTATTACAATTACGTTTTTGCGTATGCAGGTATATCATGTGATCTTTTTCTTTCCAAAGGGGCAAGGTGTAATGAAAAAATGTCATAGCTTTAGTCTTTAGTTCCTGTATCAAAATAAATCCACTAATGTTAGGGTTTCCTAGCTTCGCAATGAGCCGGTCTTGGTAGACTTGTTTTTGGTGTTATACCTAATACACATATTTTCTTTGGAATACCAATATCCCATGTTCATAATACAATGTGCTTTGTTGGTGTGTATATACACCCATTCCCCACCTTATTTTGACTAGTCATGCAAGTTATTATGAGATCCTGCTCTAAGTGTTTGTATGGGTACTATCCTTGGTGATTCTAGTGAAATTGGTGCTTAGGGTGTTTAGTTTTTTAGATGGAAAACTTGACTTGTAGATTGAGACTCAGCCAAATATATATATTTTTTAAATGAAGAGAACTTCAGGTCAAAAGTACAAAATTGTTTATTAAATTTACCCCCAAAATTTACAACTTTTTTATTTTTATTTTTTCTAACAAAAATTATAAAAATATGACATCTGATATCAATGGGTTCCCATAAAAATGTTTCCCTTCTCAAACATTTTTAATGTGTAAAATGGAGCTACAACATATTGGCTCCAACTAGGGCCAAGGCTATGGAGTAAAATTTCCTTGAACCCTATAACTGTAAAACTGGAAATCTCCTTGAAACTTATTTTGTGAACCTTTTGTTCTTCCTTTTACAAGCTGAAACAAAACTTATGTAAATTGAAAATTAAATGGCCAAGTTGTTGAGCTTATTTATGTACAGGTTCCTACCTATATACATATGGTTGACCTCAGTCATGTGTGATCCACCTTCCAATTATACCATTCCAGAATTTGAGTGTTGGACCTTATGTCATCTTCCTCAAATTCAAAAGATAAAAATAGGCATGTAACATATGAATTCTTTAGATACAAGTTTTAATACATACCCAAAAAATGATATTGGCCCAGCAAAGAAAACTATCATATAGTAAGCTATTGGGTCATAAAATACATAAGAGAAAAAATTAGCTGCTTGATTTTCTTGAACAATATCATGACATAAAACTTTTCACATAGGGCAACAATAGTCACTTCTTGGCTCTTCAACTTTGGGCTCTTCTTGAAGGGATTGTTGTTGGTCATTTTATTCCTATTTTCCAGTAAGAAAAATCTTTTGAAAATTTGCAACAAACTCCTCCTCCTCTGAATCATATGATTCATAATTTGGATCGTCTTCTGTTAACCCCAACACTTCATATCAAGAATAAGAATACAAAATAGGGGCACTAACAAAATATACAAGATAAGACCTGTGAGGGTTAGTTTGCATCTTAATTAGTTCTTCTTTTCATGGAGTAAACTTGTCAAAAGAGAATGTGGGGGTTTCCATCTTGAAAACCCAAAAAAAGAACACCCAAAGTGAAGAAAGTAGGTGAGGATACACAAACAAAATTTGATTCTTGTCACCCTCAAGAACAGATGCATAAATTTTCCAAATGAAACCAAGGGAAGATATTTCAATTCCACTACATGTAAATGGGGTTGATTTGATGTTGTAACCCAAGAGAAAGTTCTTGCACATGTAAATGGGGTTGATTTGATGTTGTAACCCAAGAGAAAGTTCTTGCTTGTGGGGGAACTTGCTTGGGACATCTAAAAAACTGATGAAAACTTTAAAATATGTGGCTGGAGAAATAGGCCATGAGATCTTGTAATGAATCTTCTAATTCTAAAACCTATATTTAAAAATATGCTAACCAAGATAAACTAGAGTTGTAGGGATTTAATTAAAGTTGGAAAGAATAAGGATGAAGATGAACAATGTTTAACAACTAGGGAAATTAAGAATATGAGTGTTAAACCTACAGAAAGAATGATGGAGAAGGTCCGAGATATAGAGGAATTTCCAGAATTTCTAGCATTATAGAGCACACATTAAGACTCTTTAAATTTGAAACATGAGTTCCAATCAAGATAAATTCACAATCATAACTTAAAAATATCCACAAATTCATTGCTTTCATGCTAGTAAAAGAAACCATTAATAAAAACACAACAAATAAATTATTGTTTCAATACCTAAAAAACTGGAATCAGAACTGGTTTGTATTCTTCAATTTATAAGAAATTTCTTCGTTACATTGTATCCATTCTTTTTAGACTTTGAACCCATCCAAAATCTAAGTCTGAGATCTTTATTTTTTGGCCTTAAGCTGACCGGCTAATTGCCTAATCAGTTGTAAAAACTAACTCTTTAAACCGTTATAAAATTGTTTCGTACCTCATGATAAAGGTTACAAAATTTAATAAAATTAATATCGTATACATAATATATGATATAATAACAAAATAGGTTGCTTTTTACTAAATAAAAACCCTTCTCCTTTAAAATCTTATGTAATATTAATTTTTCATTTAGGCCCCTCTTACAATTTGTGCCACGATTTTTGACTCGGCTTAGACCCAAAACCCAAATATAAAAATGATATTTTTAAAGTGAAGCAAGTGTTGTACAGGTCCACGATCTTGATTATAACACGCCACTGTGTATGTCAACAAACCAAAGGTGGTTGAGAAAACCATAAACCATCTTTAGGGCCTCCCTTGGTAGTTTTTGGAATTTGGTAAGGACACCCTAGGATGAATCCTATCCCTCGATCTGGAGATGAGTGGTTTTGGGGAAAACCTCTCCTCGACTCCCCACTATTCGTTAAACTACGTTGGCCAATAAATTGTCGAATACCATTGGATATGGGCATGAAAGTTGTCGACCGTGGCTTGTTTCTGCACCATGGAGAGTTTCCTCTCGATTAAGATCGTCTGCTTTAAAAAATGGTCATGAAACATAATATCCACTCTATTAATATTTATTCCTATCTTTGCTCAAAGACTTTTAAAAGGAGTCGTTTTAAGAGGTAGAAGAGGTGGAAGAATTGTCTGGACAGTTAAAAATGGTCGGAATCAGGGCAAAAAAATTTCATAAAATCTTGTAAAGACAGTGTTTGAATTGTGTTTTTATGGTGGATAGGTTAACTTATTTTTCGTCAAGTAAAGTTGCATAGGCTAAGAACATTAAGTGGTCCATTTGTTGCATATAAAGTTGCATAGGTTAACTTATTCTTCGTCAAGTAAAGTTGCATAGGCTAAGAACATTAAGTGGTCCATTTGTTGCATATAAAATTGCATAGGTTAAGAACAACTTATTCTTCATATAGTAAAGTTGCATAGGCTAAGAACATTAAGTATGACTTAGTAGAGGACCACAACTTATTCTTCCTCAAGTAAAGTTGCATAGGCTAAAAACATTAAGTGGTCCATTTGTTGCATATAAAGTTGCATAGGTTAAGAACAACTTATTCTTCGTAAAGTAAAGTTGCATAGGCTAAGAACATTAAGTATGACTTAGTAGAGGACCATTTGTTGCATATAAAGTTGCATAGGTTGAGAATATTAAGTATGACCTAGTAGAGGATATAAAAACATTAAGTATGACCTAGTAGAGGATATAAACAGGGAAAAAAAACATTTATTTATTTGATTTATCCAAATTAACTCAACAAAAGAATAAAATTTTAAATGTTTTAGAGGTCAATAACCTTAAAAATCAACCTACTACTACAGGAAACATTCAGAATGTCCCATCAAAGAAAATATCTAATATAAATGTAGCTTTGATTGGAGAAAGGTCTATCTCTCATACTCCACCTTTCCTTTTAACTTTTGAAATCTGTAATCAAAATGTACAAAATTGTATGATAGATTTTGAGACTTCTTCTAATGTCATGCCATACTCAATGGCCAAGAAATTAATTTTAGTTCCTGTAAAATCTATTACACAGATTGTGTAACTCGATAGATCTAATGTGAGGGTTTTTGGTGAAGTTAAACATGTATTGATTAGGCCTTCTTCTAATCCCAAAATTTATTAGATTATTGATATAATTGTTGTTGGTATTCCAGAATCATATGATTTGTTGTTGAGTTGCATAGGCTAAGAACATTAAGTGGTCCATTTGTTGCATATAAAGTTGCATAGGTTAAGAACAACTTATTCTTCGTAAAGTAAAGTTGCATAGGCTAAGAACATTAAGTATGACTTAGTAGAGGACCATTTGTTGCATATAAAGTTGCATAGGTTGAGAATATTAAGTATGACCTAGTAGAGGATATAAAAACATTAAGTATGACCTAGTAGAGGATATAAACAGGGAAAAAAAACATTTATTTATTTGATTTATCCAAATTAACTCAACAAAAGAATAAAATTTTAAATGTTTTAGAGGTCAATAACCTTAAAAATGAACCTACTACTATAGGAAACATTCAGAATGTCTCATCAAAGAAAATATCTAATATAAATGTAGCTTTGATTGGAGAAAGGTCTATCTCTCATACTCCACCTTTCCTTTTAACTTTTGAAATCTGTAATCAAAATGTACAAAATTGTATGGTAGATTTAGAGACTTCTTCTAATGTCATGCCATACTCAATGGCCAAGAAATTATTTTTAGTTCCCGTAAAATCTATTACACAGATTGTGTAACTCGATAGATCTAATGTGAGGGTTTTTGGTGAAGTTAAACATGTATTGATTAGGCCTTCTTCTAATTCCAAAATTTATTAGATTATTGATATAATTGTTGTTGGTATTCCAGAATCATATGATTTGTTGTTGAGTTGAGATTGGTTCGGAAAGCTAATGGGTGCTTTTCAATATATTGGTCACACTTGTAGTTACCTCGAAAAAGTAAACCTAATAGAATCAAAATTGAAAGAAAAAAAGCATAAAATATATTGTGATTGATCTACAAAATCAAAATGAACCCATTATATTTACTAAAGCGTAACTCAACAATTATTCTTTTGAAACATATCTTGGCAAATATGCATCTAAATAATCTCCTGTAGAAGAGTTAGAAATAAAAAAATTATATTTTGTTACAGTAAGGGTTTCTGATTCAATGCAAGTTGCTTCTTCTTCTTCTTTTATTGATGTATATTTGGATGTTATAGTATGTGGTTCAAAGTCAGATGAAGGCATCGATGTCAGTTGTGTATTTTTGGACCCTCAAGGTAATAAATTTCTTTTATCTTGTAGACTTGACATTTAGTGCACTAATAATGTTGTTGAATATGAAGTTTTGTTACAAGGTCTTGGAAAATCTATAGAAATGAAAGTTAAAAAACTTAAATAAGTAGGTGATTCTAAAATCACAGTGAGACAAGTTAATAAAACCATTCATCATATTTCTAATCACCTAAAGAAGTATAGTTAGGAGGTTTGGAATTTAACTCGAAATTTCAACAGCTTTGAGTCAAATTTTGTACGTTGTTCATAAATTTTAGATGTTGATCTCTTAGCTAATGTAGCCTCTAGAATTCTTACCATGGCAATTTTTTCTCAAGATAAATTTTATGTGGAAATCCTTTTCAGGTCATCAATTCCAGATAACATCTCCAAATGGAGAGTGTTTGACAATGATGTCCAAATAAGGATTTTCTCACTATAGAGGATACCTTTAAATGTTTTATAATAGATGAGGATCAACATAATTCTGAATTGAATTAATATTTTCTAGATTAAACTAGACCAAAAATCCTAATCCCTAAATCAATAGTTCATCTACAAAAAAAAATTATGACTTTCAACACAGATTCAAAGGAGGTACTAACTGTATCAAATAGTTCTATTTTATCTATTTCTCGAAGGAAATTCCTAGCTGTGAAACTGCATCGAGAAACCAACTCAACCAAATTTAGGTTCAAGCTGGCCCTCAAACCAAAGGGGGCTCCCTCAAGTGCTACGAGGCTTTAACGTTGTTCATTGTCACTAAATAACAACCTATGAATCACAATTTCCAAATCTAGGGTTTGTTGTAGAGGTGGTTGTTGATGAGTCACAAATCCCTGCTTAACAAATAAGGCCTTCTCTTACTGAGGCCTAATCAAAGTGCCAATGTTCAGCCATGACATAAAAACATAGCTAAAAAGGTTTTGATAGAGGAATATAAGAGAAATTAGAGAATTAGATATACTCCCTGAATATTCAAGTATCTAATAGGATCCAAAAAATATCTATATTGAACATAAATACAACCAAGTCTAGCATAGAAGCAATAATCTAATGATTTTTGGGTGACCAATTAAATAGATTGTTCAATATTTTACTCAGTATAGAAAATAACACTGCATTAGGGACATTAGGGAGGTTGATACTCATCTTGGCCCTTCCCCGTATCCTATACTACCTCAAATATATGCATAAAATATTATGTAATAACACGTAGCATTCACATGTACACATTTTTTTTCAATAAACCGAAACCAAGAACCTTTGAATTAAAACATTGTAATATCCCGATTTAGAAAAATATGAGGGTGTTTTTGGGCTCAAAATCCAACCCTTTTACAATTAAAATGAAAGTATATATAGATAATTACACTCCTGAATCTATTTCAAGATTTTGGGAATAAAAATCTTAACAATGCACTAAAAAAATATCTAATTTGTTACAAACTTTCTGGAAATAAAATCAGTTAAAGACTAAAAATAAAAATAAATATAAAATGGTTACAATGTGTCTCGAATGGTTGAAAATGGAACCAAATTCATTTGAAATAGGAATGTTCTTCCACCTATCCTTCGACTGACGGTGATTTTGTGCATGAGAATATGGGATTAACACTTTTTCACTGATATCCTACCATGACAACCTATTCCACATGTTAACTGACTGCTACCACATCCACCAGATTTCATGTTCTGAACTGATACTTGAATCCTGAATAAACCTTCTAACTATTTAAAATTCTTGTTGGATATGCTAAATTAATCCTTGAATGCTAATATTTTGTTAAAGAATATGGTATTTCATATTGTGTCTTGGAATACTATGTTACTGCCAGATATTTCTTGAATCTTTAATACTCCCAGAAGACATTCACAAAATCCCTAAAAAATTGGATTTAATCCCCAATTGCTAATCATCAATATATGATTTATTTTCCACCCTTCATTTAACGTGCACACTCGTAAATATATGCAACTTCTTTTGATAGATATTCTACAAGTCTTTAATTATACTTTTATGGAGACATTCCTTTATATCTCCTACAAGAATTTCCAATTGAATTTGTTTCGTGTAGAAAAATTCAGGATTTTTTCACATAACACTATAAATCATATCATATAATCTGTAAAAAATGATATGGTTTGATCTAAAACCATATGTCATTTAGACCAAGAAGGGAACAACCCTGATTTTCCAAGTTTTTGATTCTAACACTGCTTCAAAAACTATCTTTCTTTGCAATTTTTAGTATCATCTATAAGTGATGATATTATCATTACACAAATTTATCTGTAATTTCCAGCCTCTAATCTTGATTGGATTTGAAAAGAAAAAAACTAGCTTTGTAATCTTGTCAATTCTCTCAAAAAAATGGGCACTCCTTTATAAGTACTTCTCATTATTATTCACTTCTAAAGATACATCCAATTTATTTCCATAAAGCTCCCATTTGAATACCCAACACACCTGTAAACATGGTCATTATTGTCATTAATAAGATGAATTGAAGGATTCAATATTTTTCAGTGAATGTTTCATCATTGAATTCAAGTAAATGCCATTTCAATTCAACAATTATCAAGAATCATGCATCAATGGTAAATTGTTCCTTGAGACTTGAGCATGCTCTTCTTTCGAGATTTTGAACCCATCCATGTGTATCATAGAAATTGGCATGATCCCATGTAACTTATACTCTTTTTCCAAATTAACAAAAGGGTCATTGGCATTCTTATGCCAAATGTATTATTGTCATATATTCATTATGAATTCCAATTGGTCACATATGACCTTGATACGCCATCTTGCCCACCACGAAATGTGTTCCACCTCAGAGGAAAAATATGATTTATGGTCATTAGATATATCTGATAAACCAACCCAATCCATTAACACATAAGTTACACATATATATCCTTTGATAGATATGCAATCTGCTTATCTAAAAAACGAACCAATTTGTTTCCTTTCTAAACAATATTTAGCTTCCATCTATAGCCATAACAACTGCAATGTTTATGTTGTTATTCTCTTTTCTGTATCAATTTTCTAATCTAGCATTCTAATTGTATTTGATAGTCATTGAAATGAAATTTTCCTTAAATCCAAGAACACAATACCATAAAAAAAAAACGTTAACTGTCCACATATGTTGTCTTCTAATTATTTTGAGTATTTCATAGATTTATTGTCTTTCACCCTTACGCATTCCCATATTTCACTTTGACATTGAGTATCAAGAACATTTTCCAATTCTTTCACTTTGACCTTGTCTATGAATCGTTTTGCAAATCATCTTTGGTTAGTGTTGACGGTGTTGGACCTGCCAACATCAGGGGATCTCCCTAGTATGAAGTCCCAACTAGAACTCACATCGTTTGGTGTAGGAGTCCCATCTGGTACGATGGATCGGTTGCCATTATCTTAAAGATATGCCTTAGTTCCTGCTTGTCAGCACGTGAGAGTCTTCTGCTTTGTCTTTGAACAACGAGGTTCGTGTGCCTAGTGAGTGTTAGTGTTACTTGTGTCAAGATTCTTTCACAACAAAGAGAGAGGGTGGGAGTGAGTCTCCAGTCGGAAGGGAGGAAGTCCCAACTTTTTCAGAGACACACAACACAACAGGACATGCACAACTTCCAGAAGAGAAATCCATGTGAATGCGACAGTCACAACACACAAAGGAAGATATAATGTACAACACCCAGCAGGGCAGTCCACACGAGTGCGACAATCGTTATAACAAGTTTACGTGAAAGGTTCTGTCTGATGTTCAGGGAGGTAATCAACATGGAAGGACATAGTTAACAACATTTACAACACATTTTCATAAATATATGCATTAGAACATTTGAATGAGTTCAATTGTTTAACGTAGGTTAAAGCAACATGTATTACAAGTGTTCAAGGTTAATTCTTACAAATAGTTACAACACATGTGTGAAAATGTTCTGGCTTGTGAGCAGGCTTTTGAATTAAGCGAAATTTCTAAGACACATCGGTACAACATCCATCACTAACCCCGTGGGCGGGGTGTTGGAGCCACTACTCACTCCTCAAAGAAAATATTACAGATTCTGAAGGCTATGTGGGAAGAAGCAAGGTGAAAAAAGTCCTTTGCATGTACAAATGAGGGGGTATTTATAGCGAAGGGTGAAACTGGCTCTTGTGACTGTTCGACTTCCCTCATGACTATTTGACTTTCATGACTTTTCAGATTACATGACTCTTCAGATTACAAGTGGGTCTCTTAGACTTCCACGTTACATTACATTGATTGACAACAATATGGCCCAGAGTAATGATATGGTCGACATGAATCATGACATGACTCATCATGATAGTGTTGTGTTCATGCTGTTGCAGGTGTGCATGTCAAGTTGCAGTGTTGTTGAGTGATGGATGCCCTCTTAGTGTATCACAACTTCACCTCCACATGGAAAGGTGTGTGGAGTCCTTGATGGTTGTTGGGTTCACTTGATGTTGCATGTGCACATTTCTCTTCGCTTGTACTTTGACATGCTTGACATGTCTATCCGTTCATGAAAATATCTCCTGGCATGCTCATTCGTCCATCCGTCCACGAACAAATCCTTGCATAGTTATCCATTTGTGAACACATCTCCTTGCATGCATCATTTGTTCGTCTGTTCGTCCATTCACAAAAACATCTGCTTGCATCAATCGTATGTTAGTTTGTTTGCGAACACATCCTTTTGCATGTATTGTCCTTGTTCATCCCATCTGTCATTGCATCATGTTTATTCATGTACCTGTATCTGCAGTCACTCATGACGAGATGACGTCAAATCCATAAATCTCCTAGTCTACCATGATGCATGGTCATTCGCTTTCGGATGTAGGTGATCAGGAGAGGGGAAAAGGCTATAAAACTGCACGAGGAAAGTTTCAAGCTGGGATGTGAGCTCTGAGCACTACTGGTGAAAATTGTGCAAAGGTCACTGGGGGATTGAGATGGGCAATTCGGATTAGTAGTGACTATTCGCGGGATCTAGCTCAGATGGAGGGAAGATCTGTGCAATTTCTGGAGGGAAGTAGTTCGGGCAATAGAGGGTCTTGGTAGCAAAAACTGCGCAATTCCTGGAGGGAGCTGGTAGTGGGCTGTGGGGTTGCTGGAGACAAAAACTGTGCAATTGCTAGGAGGCTGACCTGTTGAACACCTCTGCGTAATTTCTGAGTTGAGCAGGATGCTAAGCTGCTGAGGGGTTTGCTCATGAATTCTGCGCAATTATCTGGGTGAGCAGTTGACCGACTGTCTGGGTGGCTGGCTGGAAAAACTACACAATTTTTAGAAGGAGACAGGGACGGGCACTGGGTGTTTGTCTGGCCTGTCTATGCAATTTTCTCAGTCAGCGGAGTGGGCAAGGTCTACAGTTTCTGCATAATTTTTACGGGAGTGAGTCCCGGGTGACTACTCGGTCAAACTCTTCGGTTGACCAGTAGGAGGGTTGGTTGATTTTCTTGCGGGTAACGCAGATTAAGATGGCTTGCTGAGGAACTTCTGCGCTTTTATGGATGATAGTCAGTTTGGTCGATTTCGGGATTGTGTAGTGTAGGCTGCCTCGGAGATAGTGTTGTAGTGTTTTCTTCTCAAAGGTGTACGAAAATAAATCACCTAAGAGTGTGGATGACAAACAATCTCAACAATATAAATGGTTGCTAAATATTGTAGATCTGCAGCAACTGATAGAAACAAAAATTGCCAAAGTCCTAATTTATGCCATAATCATAGTTAAACAACAAAATGAAACAATAATAATAACTCCAATAATCCAATGGAAACTAGATATACAAAGAATATATTTTATTATAACACCCGTGAAGGGAACAAATAAATGTCACTAGTCCCCCCCTCTATGGGATGGGTTCTTGGCTATCCTCAAATGTCTTTAGCTTGTGTAGAGTCTCTCTCCTCTATAATGCATAGTCAGCAAATAAAATGTTTAAGCTCAATGGGAACTCAAAATGGAAAAAAAAATGGTGTGCGACAATGATAATAATCAGAGTTATAGTTGTGAGTGCAACAATGAAAATAATCAAAAGTGAACAATGAATGGAAAACCCTTCTATTTACAACAAAATATTGAGTTATCCTTGAATAATGAGCAATAATAAAATATTATTAACCCTATTCTTGGAATAACCACTTGGAATATTTTAGTATGTTTGGCTAGGAGGGAAAAAGTATTTAAACTTTTATTTAGAAATAATAAATAAATAAATGATTTATTTATCATCTCAAGAAATTAGTTAAGGAATAATAAAAAAATAATGATTTATTTAATTATTCCTCATGGATTTAGTCAAACTTGACAAAGAATAATAATTAATTAGTGATTAATTAATTATTCCTAGAAAAAAATAAGATAATTAATGATTTATCTGTTTACTTTTCATAATTGGGTCAAATATGACAAAGAATATTAATTAAACAATGGTTTAATTAATTATTCCTAGAAGATAATTAAATAAATAGTGATTTATTTAATTAATCTTCATGGGTTTACCTATAAATTACTTAACAAATGTGGCTAATTAAGTAATTTCTCACAATGATAGCAATTTTACTATGGTAAAATTGGCTTTGCATGGTGTACTTCGATCCATCTAGTAAATTAGGCTAGATGATCCTTTTTTTGGTGATAACAGATTCCCCCCCAATGTAGGAGTGTTAGGATCAAAACGTATGACCGAAGTACATTGTAAAGAAACAATCACTAGACAAAAAAGTGGAGAGAGAGAGAGAGAGAGAGACCAATAGAGCTAAAGCGAAAGAGGATAGGGACAGAGGGGGCGAGACAATGCAAGTCTCCTTTCATGTTGTGGTACTAGATCTCAGTGAGGCGAGGGAGGCATACATATACCTACCAAGATAACTTAGTAACAAAATATTGATGCACCCATAAACATAAAATTGAGCAATGAAGTACATGTTGAATGGTACATGACACGCTGTCATAACTGAGCCAGAAAATAATACAATGTGTCCCATATACATAATGCATCTAGAAAAAAATGAGCCATGACTAAATATAATAATATGTGAGTACATGAGATATAATTCCCCTTCCCTCAAAAAATGGGTGGGAGGGAGGTTAGAACAACCGAAG
>APFE030993361.1:0-18931 GCA_000404065.3 Pinus taeda
AACTTCATATTGTTATGCCACCTTCACTGTAGGACCCATTCGAGATCCTTTACCTCATTAGGGGAATTTTGAGGTGTAAAATGGGCCTCCTAAGAAAAATGTACAACCAAAATAAACTTTATAAGAACCAATAGGATTCAAGATGACAATGTCAACCATGGGGGATGATTCACCATTTTTGGAATAAAAAAGTAAAAATAATAAAAAATAATAAAACTACTTTTTCAACTCATATTTCAAACTTATCTCCCAAAGGTTTTACTCAATTTCGAGTGGGAGTACTCATTGGATGAAAAATTTAATTCCTAATCCGAGTACCCATGCTGCATACTTTTGATGGACCCTGCTACATGAAAAATGAGAAATACATGAAAAAACATGATTGAAATCACATTTTTCATTTATTTATCACCTTTCGTGTAGTAGGGTCAATTAAAAGTATGCATCATTGGTACTCCTTGGATTAGGAATCACATTCTCCATCCAACGAGTGGTTCCCCTTGAAATTTGAGTAAACCCATAAGGAGATTAGTTGAAAATATGAGTTGAAAAAATAGTTTTTTCTTTTTCTCCCTCTAAAATTTGATGATGTAACTAATCTTATTTTATTATTTCCACTATTATTTTATAATTTCCTTAGGAGGCTCATTTTATACCTCAAAATTCCCCTAATGTCATAGACTATGTCATGCAGGTAATATATCCCTTTCAATATTCTCTTCCCAAAAACTTGTGCATGTACTAGGCCATGGACCACATGTGCCTAGGCTCTATCTATAGGCCCTCTCTCACTGGCGCTTATTGGCTCATCCATGGGCCATGCCTCCTCTATGGTTGGGCATTGGTCCTCCCCCACAATGGTCAAATGTCATAAGGTTAAATAATTTGGTTTAGGAAGAGTTAACAAAGGAGCCACTGGATCACATGGATGGTGCATAAAAACTAGTACAATGGTGGTTGGGGCATGCCATGGTCAAACTCACAGACCACCCAATTCGGGGTTAATAAAAATATTGTTTGTTTTGAATAAACACACACACACACACACACACACACACACATATCGTTACGATTTTATAATAAAACCAATACCATATTAAACATGAACGCCAATGAGCTACACTCGTTCAACTGAACCTAACAGGTTAACTAGAGCTTGCCACATGTGCCTAGGCTCTATCTATAGGCCCTCTCTCACTGGCGCTTATTGGCTCATCCATGGGCCATGCCTCCTCTATGGTTGGGCATTGGTCCTCCCCCACAATGGTCAAATGTCATAAGGTTAAATAATTTGGTTTAGGAAGAGTTAACAAAGGAGCCACTGGATCACATGGATGGTGCATAAAAACTAGTACAATGGTGGTTGGGGCATGCCATGGTCAAACTCACAGACCACCCAATTCGGGGTTAATAAAAATATTGTTTGTTTTGAATAAACACACACACACACACACACACACACACACATATCGTTACGATTTTATAATAAAACCAATACCATATTAAACATGAACGCCAATGAGCTACACTCGTTCAACTGAACCTAACAGGTTAACTAGAGCTTGCCACATGGTGCCCAAGATTTGTCCACTTATATGCTGACTATACCAACAAGATGACCCTCACGAATGGGTGTGTGCACATGACACTTTATGGATGGTGCCATGTGGCCTATTCTAGGAGTGCCATGTGGCACTTCTAGTGCCCATCTTTTTCCTATTATGTTGCAACTTCATAAGGTAATAATTTCTTCATATGAAGTTTAGTTGTTGTTCACGTGGTTAGAAATATCTGTGCTCTAAGACTTGGTGCCATTTCCAATGAGATTTGATGAATTTGAATTTTGAACATTTTATGAGCCTCCTAGGTTAATCCTCCCAAGAAAAGGATGTTTGGTCCCCAAAATTTTTCATGCAAGGATAAAACATGTTTTTTATGATTTACAAAAGAACCCATACCCTTCGCTACTTAGCAAAGCCCTGAAATATCAGTATGTTGCATTCATAACTGATGTTATACATTTCATAAATTTTAAATTTTTCCCCTATAGGGGGGTTTCAAAACAAACATGTGATTTATAGTGGTAGCCACTCTCAACTAATTAATATGTCTACCCATTTCTTGAGGTTTCGTTTTCCCATTTGGAAATTTGTCACTGTGCTCTAAGATTTTGTCGAATTTCCACTAAGATTTGATTACTTTGATTTTTGAGCCTTTTTGGATCCTCCTAGATCAGTCCTCCCAATAGAAGGACTTTTGGTCCCAGAAAGTTTTCATAGAATCATCAAACATAGTTTCTAAGATTTATAACAAAACCCACACCTTTCACTATTTAGAAAAGGCCTGAAATATCACTATGTTGCATTCATAAGCGATGCTATATATTTCATCACTTCTACAAGTTGTTTCCCATATATGGGGTTTTAGAAGAAACATGTGGTTTACAATGGTATCCACTCTCAACTACTTAAAATGCTAACCATCTATTACCTAAACAGGCTCATGGATTCTCTTCTTGTAGCTATCCTTCTTCCTGTCTGGCTTCATGGAGGGTTACAATGTGCTCCACTTTCTCATATGTTGGTTCTTACACAATGGTTTCTTTCTTCATAGGTGTTTTTATAAAATTTTGGTCCTTCTTTGGCCATAGCTTTGGATGGAGATTCCAATGGATAGCTCTCTGGTGTCCACTATTGTTGCAATAGGTGCATTGGTTTTTCAACATCCATACTTTCCTTCCCTTCTATTTCTCTTGATGTGTAGATGACTATTTATTTTGTGTTTCCTTCCTAGTTGACATAAATTTCCTTCAATGGTTTTATATGGTGAAACTCTGGTGAGGAGAACTTAACTTAGATTTTCCCCTAAAATTCTCACCTCCATTTGGAGATTACTTGAAATCATGATCATTTGAATGGTGTCATGTTCTCTTATCCTAACCTAATTCATGCTTGTTAATTGAAGATTCTCCTACTTCTATGACATTGGAGTCTCTTTCATCATTGTTCTTGGAGAATGCTCCATCTTCCTCCTTTCCATACCTAATCCTACATATCGAGATAGTTCTGCCAATTCTATGGGATTCACAATGTCATGGCCATTATGCATGTAGTTTTCTTTTCAAAATCGCCAAAGTCATTTTCATAATGGAAAGAACATGAAACTTGGGAATAAGTAACAATGTGTACCTGGTTTGATGACTCCAAATTAGGTGAGGATGTATTCACTAATCCTTCATTACAATGCTACTTTACAAAATCCTCTTTCATGGCATGTAACTAAAGCTACAATCTCTACTTCTCCTCTTCTGCTTCTTGTAGAAGTCTTCTCAATTTAGCATTCTCTGCTTGAATGATATGGTGGTGATAGTTTAAATTATGAGAATGATAGGAAGAAGAAGAAGAAATTGAACTTGAAAATGAATATGAAGGCTGATATCATGAGGTTCTCCTATAAATCCTTGGTTTACATAAGAATTATCTAGTGATTTTACTTTCTTCTCTTCCTAAGTTTCCAATCTCTTATCATAATTTACAAAACAATTTTTCTACCATATCTTCCATCTAGTAGAATTCCTTGTGGAAAGGTTTGTCGTTGTCTCTATGAATTTCTTCATTATCCATTTTATTCATTTGATTTGCACATCTAATCTCAAGGATGAATGGCTTAAGCTTCCCTTTGCCCTCTTCAGCTTGGATCTAGTAAGTATCCATGCTCACAATTCACGTCAAACAAGACTACTCTAATGCTAACATGATCGAGGATCTTTACTTTAATGACTTTAAAATGGATTTCATAAAGAGCATGAAATCACCATAAGTGCATCACACTTAATGAATGAAACACTTGAAGAAATGACAATATAGACAAATGCACTTGAACTTAATAACAAAGTTCACTCGCAACATCTGAGCTATGCCTTTAAGCTTCACATAACTACGTAGATGCTACATTAGCTACTCTTGATTAAGGCTCTTCTTCATTGACACAAGGATTGAACTCTCACTCATGTGGAACTGTCTTTCCTACAAAGAGACATTCTCCTTTTATAATGCAAAAGGAATGAATTCTCACAAACATGTGGCATAAACTATTCTCTCTTTCTTCAAGTTAAAGGGGTTGGACTATCACATAAAGTGGAAGAATTGTTCTCCTGTGAAAGGGGATAAATTCTATCAGATAAAATGGCATAGATCCTCTTTGTATCTATTGCTTATACTCAACCATAACTGCAAATATATGTTCTCATACATGTTCTCCATTTTACAAATCATGAAAGGGGAAAATTAACATTAACTGAGACTTAATTTCTTTCCATGAAAAAATTCTCCATAAGATGCTCAAAACACAACAAATACAACACCAACATGTTTTCTCATCATTCTATAAATTTTGACTGTAAGCACGGCCAACTCTTGAAAAGAAAAACTCTATCTTGAAATTTGTGCCAATATTTAATGACACACATCTATTTCTTTCTATGATCCCTCATTTATGCTTCTTCAATAATTATTTTGTCTATACTAGTGGACTTGTCTTATAAAATCATGGAGAATGAATATAAACTTCATATGTTTCTTCCACCTTCATCACAACACTCCTCTAAGCTCTTATGTTTTGTAGACTATGGTATGTAGGAAAAATATTCATTGGAAGATTTTGTGCCTAACAAATAGTTCCCATATGTGGTGAAAACCCAACTATAGTTTGGTTCTATCCATAGGCTCTCTCTCGCTACCACCTATGGGCTCCTCCATGGGTCATTCCTATTATGTGGTTGGGCGGAATCCCTCCCACACCATAGTTGAATGTCATAGGCTTAAATAATTTGGTTTGGGTAGAGTTAAAAAATGATTCATTAGCTCACATGATTGGTGTATTAAAATTAGTACAATGGTGATTGAGGAGTGTTAGGGTGAAATCTGTGGGCCACCAATTTTGGGGTTAAAAAAATGTTGTTTATTTTGAATATATATATATTGTTACAATTTTCAAACAAACCCGATACCATATTAAACACAAACCCCAACAAACTATGATTTTTCAACTAACCCCAAATGGTTAACCTAGGGATGTTATGTTCTACCTAGATGATGATATGCCAGCTATTCTAGGAGTGCCACTATCCATAATTTAACCATATCATACAACCAACCAAAAAAAAAATTCAACCTCAGACCAATAGTGCTTGAATTAAAACATATAATCTTTTCTTGCACAAGTTTCTCGATGTTCTCCTTCATGGCATGGATATTTTTATATATAATTTGATGATTGAATCTGGTGAAGACAAACATGGGTCATGCCATCAAATTAGGAATTCCATCCTTAATATTTTCACCAATATGGTCAATATGGTCAAGTTCTTGATTTTCACATACCCCCATGGCACAATGCCACTAACTACCTACTATGCTCCACTAGATCCACATTGTGGAATTTTAGGCTCAATAAATAGAACTTTAATACAAGCGTCAAAATCAACCTTTATGCATATATTACAATTCAAAGGAACAATCAATCATGGGAATTCAACACAACAAGATAATGCATAAATGATTCCTTCATTTTCTAACTCAACACCAAGATAAAGGGAAACATTATCATAAATATATTATGGCTAGCATTTCCGATAACATGATCATAGTCCTACTTCCATAGTCGAATGTATTGCGAACATGTATACCTAATGTAATATGCATAATTAGTTAAAAGAGCCTTATTGGATGCAATTTACCTCACCCATGGTACAAATTCATAGTATAGATAACCTGAAACCTAGGCTATACACTTTCAAACCTTAGCCATAGTTACCCAATTTACCTAGCTATCTCAAGCATAATTATTCATTAACTTAAACAAAAGATGGGATAACACCAATACTACATAAGATCAAAACATTATGTTCCTTTACTAATCTGAACTTTGATTAGATTTATGTGGAATTTATATGCAGTGGCTATCACATATGACCATATATAATCATCTCATACCCAAAGTTAACACACGAAATTCTACTTATGCATATCAGTCACATGCACATTATTCAATCAATTCATATGCAAGAACACCCTAAGAAAATTTTCTTAGATTCCTACATAGTTGAAAACATAGAGAGTAAGGAGTAAACATACAAAAATTCTTGTTAAAACTAGATTATCTGAAAGGATGTCACTTGGAAAACTAAGCAATGCCACCCAACCTAGAATTGTCTTCCACCAATTCACCCCCGAGACGAGAGTTCTTACCATGGATTAGCTTCCTCCTATTGATCTCTTCAATGGGTATTTAATACTGTCTTTCATGATATGGTTTCCATTATCAGCATCCCACTTTTTTGGATCTTTTTTTATCCATTTTCATAGACTTTTCCCAAAAAATCTCACCTTTATCTCCAGCGAGGCTTTTCCTCATAAAAGATTGCCTTTATCTCCTGCAAGGCTTTTATGTTTTTTCTTAATTTAGCATATTTCTCCAACTAAGTAACTTAATGGATATTTATCCCCAAATCCATCAAGCTTATCTACATTCGGATCTAGAAGTCTTATCATGAAAGAATTATCCATTGCCATTCACTAATGGGATTTGGCAAGTATCTCATCTCTTGGTGTCTCGCTTTTCCAAGTGATTAAACTATTTTCTTAAGTATTTACTTTCATTGTTACATATCAGACCTTTCTTTTCTTAGCTTAGGTCAATAGAGTTTTACATAAAATGAAGGGGTGTTACATACTCCCCCCCTTAAATTTACACTGTCCTTGGTGTATTACTACATCGTACAATTTTTTTTTTCTCACGCACAAGTATTTTTTTCCTGAATTTATAGGCTCCCATGGCCATGCCATCTGAATTAGATCTTCCTAATGTATATATATATATATATATATATTATATATATATATATATATATAATATATATATAGATGTCAGTTACAAAGGAGTTCTACCAGGAAGTCTCCTTCCAATGCTATATGTAACATTTGTTTCAATCAATTTTGTGAGATATTTTAGATGCAGATACTCAACTTTGTTGACCAAAGTTACTATCATAACTTGGTATATAGTATTATTATTTGAGCAACTACGGGTTATGTTTCCCACCATGAAATAAATTCATGTTCTTCCAATGCATTCCTCTAATGCATTTGTGCTCTTTCTAAACCCTTTCTTCCTGTAGTTTTCCTACTTTTGTCACAACAAGTTGAACTAGCACATTTGGCTAATCAACATGTATAAAATATCATAATAGGTTATCTCACACATAATCATAAAAAGTGATAACCAATATGTAACCATCATAAATTAGGACCATCTGTCATATGTATACTAATACTGACACATTTATAAATACTTATCTTTAGTTTCTACCTTTGTCTTTCCTTTGTATGCACTTTGGATCGGTTTCCACACTAGGCAGTCATCGAGTGACTTATCCTCAACCATGTGCACCTACACATGGTGTGCATGACACATATACCGCTATACATGTCATATATCATCTTGTGCTTCATGCATACATACTGTTACCATATGTATCATTTGTACACAGTACCACTTGTACACATGTACCCAATACCAAATCCCCATAGTATCACCTACATGACATATACTTCATCCACATGTTTTCAACCATGTTAGTATTATGCCAAAAATTCCTGTAATCTTTCATTCAAACTAATTTTCGGTAAGTCCAATCAAACCATGTTTTGTTTGCTGATTGGAGAATAAGGAATTCATGGACCTGTTCAACTTCTGCATAATTGAATATTTTTATGTGAAAGTATTCAAGTGCTTTTACTTAGCTAATATTTTTCATGTATCTTGTGGTTGCAAGGAAATTTTAGCCAATGAAAACATAGATGCATAATATATTTTTACAAAACCCATAACTTTGAGTTTTGGCATTGAATCTATCCCATAGACAAGGTTTTAATAATAGTGGAATATGACCTCCTCTTAATTGTAAAGCAGCTATGACTATGATAGTTAGTCTACTATGGAATACAATGTTATATTTGAAGTTTAATAACCATCTTAATATTGTCTTTAGCTGAGAAAACAATTGTTTGGTACTGAAAAGTACTCCACACATAGCCTAGTTATACCATCTGCTTTCATGGTTTCTTTTTTTTATCCAAAGATAATCAAACAATTAACATGTATGTACCGACATCTATGCACAAATTATAAGTGAAGGTTACAATGTTCTCCATTCCACACACTCGAAATTTTTAGGTGTTATGTGTACCAAGGTGTGAATATAGATCATACACATGTTTACACTTCACCTTAGGCATTAAATGACCCCTGGAAGACAAGAGAATATAACCTCTTTATCCATTATAAAATTAGTTTATGAAACACTTGTTATGTTCTCTTTTTTAGAACCAGACAACAATATTAATGCATCTCAAATTGTATAATTGTCAATTTATTTGAATAGATTGCTAGATATATTTTATCAAACTAATTATATTTGCACAACACATTCTTGTTTACTAGTACCAAATATCCATCAATATTAACGATTTGTTGAATGGTTTATTATTCAGCTGATAAGGCAAGCAAAGAGGCGACTTTTTGAGACAAAATGGAAGTAGTCATTGATATTACAAATTTGGAAAAGAAGCAAAAATCCAGTGATTTTCTCTGTTAATTCCTCCTGGTGTGGTGATGATTTAAATCCACCAGTAATAGAAACCTCTTTCTAAAGCTACCATATTCGGTTGAGATTTTAGGGGCATGCGAGTTGTTTTTTGTAAAATCGTGAGTTGAATAGCAAGAAAGAAAGTAAGAAAAACATTACTTTCTTAGTTCGAACACAAGCTTTAGTACCCAGCGGTGCATGAAGTATCATGGTTGCTCTATTCTTAGAGCTGATGTTGGAAAACACCAAGTGAAATTGATAGCATGTCAATGCATGAGAGTCAAAACTTGTGAGTCAAAAACACCCAAAGGCAGATTGTAATGTCTCAATTGAAACCCAAATGCTATATTTTTTTTAACTATACGGGTAGGCAGCTGGTTAGTATCTGGTTGCAATCTTTCAGATACAATGATTTCATGTGCCCGCTCCTTGTTGAGATCGCCCAAAGTTGCCCCATAGATGCTCATATGATCCAGCGGCATGCCCACACTCCTTTCTGTGATGCATATCTATGTATACATAGAAGAAGTCAAGTTGGGTACAAATGTTTGCTAACATAACACCAGCATAAATGGAAACTTTATCATAAATATACTATAGGTAGCATTGCCTATAACATGATCATGCTCCTACTACCATAGTCAAATGTATTATTAACATGTATATCTCATGTAATATGCACAATTAGTTAAAAGAGCCTCATTGGATGCAATTTCCCTCACCCATGAAGCATAATGCATGGCACAGATAACCTAAGCCCTAGGCTATACACTTTCAAGACTTAACCATAGTTACCCAATTTACGTAGTTGTCTCAAGCATAATTATTCGCTATCTTAAACAAAAGACAAGATAGCAAAAATACTCCATAATATCCACACATTATGTTCCTTTACTATCTGAACTTCGATTGAATTTATATGCAATGTTTGTCACATGTGCCATATATAATAATCTTATACCCAAATTTAACACAAATAATTCTACTTATGCATAGCGGTCAAATGCACATTATTCAATCAATTCATATGCAAGAACAACCTAAGGCATTTCTCTTAGATTCTTAGAGAATTGACAACATAGAGAGTAAGGATTCAACATATAAAACATCCCATGCAAACCAAATTATCTGAAAGGATGTCAATTGGTAAACTGAACACCTCCACCCAACCTAGAACTATCTTCCACCAGTTCACCCCTGAGCTAAGAATTCTTGCCATGGATCAACTGCCTTCTATTGATCTCTTCAATGGGTATTTAGTACCCTCTTTCATGATATGGTTTCCATTAGCAGCATCCTAATTTTGTAGATCTTTTTTATCCATTTTCCTAGGCTTTTCCCAGAAAATCTCACCTTTATCTCCTGCAAGGATTTTCCTCATAAAAGCTTTCCTTTATCTCCCGCAAGGCTTTTATGCTTTTTTATTAACTTATTATTTTTATCAAGCTAAGTAGCTTAATGGATATTTATCTCCAAATCTATTAAGATTATCTATATTTGGATCTAGAAGTCTTATTATGAAATAATTATCCATTCCCATTCACCAACGGGATATGGCAATAATCTCATCTCTTGGTGTATTGCTTTTCCACGTGATTAAATTATTTTATAAAGTATTTTCATTCATTGTTACATATCATGCCTAACTTTTCTTAGCTTAGATCAATAGAGTGTTACATATAATGGGGGCGTGTTACATTGCTTAGGGCTGATATTTATAGTATGAAGGGTGATTCACATAAACAAATAGATGAAGTTCTAGTGACATAGATAAAGGGTTGAGGGTTGGAAGTTTTGCAGCTAGAGGGCCATGCACGTAGTTAGAGAGCCACAAGCTAATATTCTTAGACAAAGCAGTTGCATCATGTAAACAAAAAGCCGAAGACTGAGCTCCATAGCCATATGGCTAAGTCATGTAAACAAAGATTCGAAGCCTAAGCTCCATAGCTAGAGGGTTGATTTGCATAGTTTTAGAGCCAAGTTAGAATCTCCATAGCGAGAGGGCCTAGTCACATAGACATAGAGCAACGGGCTAAGCTTTGTAGCTAGAGGGCCAAGCCACATAGCCAGAAAGATGAGGCCTAATATTTGTAGCCAAAGGATTGATTGGCATAGCTAAATATCCTAGCATTAAGCTTTGTAGTCATTAAATAAGGGTGATTAGTATAATGTTTCACTTCTCTAAAGATATAACCTGTTTTGGGTGTTTGTTCCACAATTCGTACATACTACACAAACTATTTGGTTGACTATTTTAGATGTCAACATCACACATAGATGATGAGAGGAATGAGTTAGAATGTGAATGTTTGATCACTATGAAGGTTTTTAATTCCTGCGTGAGGACCGATGACATGGTCAAGCCCCCCCCATTTCATTTACGGTATGATCGTGCATCATAAATTCAATTTATGAGAACACTATGACATATTGTGTTGCATAGCCTAGTTGCTAGAATATTTGGATGGTATAGCCAAGGTTGTGGGTTCAAAACTTGTTCTATAGGTCATAAAATGATGTTTTTATTTTTCACACAAATCTATGTTTCGTTGAATACATAAGTTATTAGAGATGAGCATTTTGTAGAGTTGTTACCTGAAATATCTCGTTTTGTAGAAAGAACTCTAAAGAGCATTTTTGTAGAATCACTTATTTTATTATTGATTTATATATGGTTTTTGGGGCTTTTTGGACTCATTCTTGAGTTAATTTAAATTCTACAAGAAGCATGACAATCAGAGCTTGTTGATGCATTGTTATAAAGGTGTGAGAATCCTTGTTGATGTATATTTTGATGACTAGATTCTCTATTGTATATCTTAGAAGCTTATGTGAAAGTTTTAGTGATGTTATTGAAGCACATTTTGAGATGATTTGTATATGACCATATTGATGAACAAGCTGTAATAGATCTTCGATAGGGCATAAGCAAGTTGGAATGAAGTTTGTGTAGGGCATGTTGTTAACAATAATATGAAACCAACAGTTGGAAGATCATTTTTAAATGAAAATTTGGTGGATATGTTTTGAAATATTTTGAGAATAGGTCTACAAGGAGTTGAAAAAGTAGGTGGGTTCCTTGATCATCAATTATTTCAAATCCTAGAGAAAATCGAAGCTCGCTCATCATCAAGGTTTGTGCCTCAATCAAGTTGCAGGCTACATTGACCAACTCCTTATGTATCTTTGAGGTTGGTTCATTAGTAACATTGTAGCCCGCTACAAGTAGTTTCTTGCACATCTTGGGGGATAAGGGAATCTAACAGATTGGTTCTTACAAATCTATCTAATAAATTGAGGAAAGAAGAAGAAGAATAATTTTTAGTTTTCTCGAGTATGGGTTTCCACAAAAAAAGTTTATGTCCTCTTTTTTTGATGTGATGGCCTCTTTATATATTGGTGATACGTTTAATTTTTTTGTTTATTGATATTCTGCAAAAGGTTATGGCTGATTTCTATACCATTACTTGAAAAAAAAAATTGAATTGCTAAATAGTTGACACTTATCATGATAGGTACGTGTGGCTCCTTGATATTCATAATATGGTTGTTGGAAAAGGAGGATACTAAGCTTATCTTTCCATATTTTAGACTTAAACTTAATATTTTATACCATACTTGGTTTCAAAATAAATATTTATGTATTATTGCAATTGGTATATCTTTTATAATTTCTTAAAAAGGAATAGTTTTTGGCTCATACTCATTAACTTTAATCCTACTCTTTGTAATATATTGCATGATATGTTTTAATTTTAATTTTAATTTTGTTTCAACTTCTATCTTTTGTTAGAACATTGAACTCCTACCAAATTATTTTAGGTTAATTTCATAATAGGCATCTAATACCAAATCAATTCCTTCCTAATGTAAATTTTGTGCAAACAAATCCCAACTTCGAGGTCGGTCCCATTTTTTAAATCAACCTCCTACTACCTATCAAATATTAAAACTATTTTTTCTAAACTATATAATGCTAAAATTTATTGCTAATATATTTCTTTATTTGTAAGCTGAAATTTGTATTTTCTATGAAAAATTGCGATTAAAAAAAGAGAAGCATTTTCCTTACCAACCTCTCACTCTGGAGAGCAAAGCATAACCAAGAAAAAAATCTGTACAAAAAACAAAATGTATCAAAAAATAAGAAGAAAATATGAATTTCAAAATATAAAAGTGGCTCTATCGAGAGATACATTGTCTATAAAAAGTAATAACATAAGTCACATAGAAGAAAGACATGAGAGCACTACTATGAGGGGTCTGAATTTAAGACTACAATCTGAATAGGCCCCTTTGGGACTTCTTGAGCAGTTCCCACCATAGGGGGGATACCAAGTACTTCTCTATATAGTCCAATGTGTAGTACAACACTCTTATATGACAATGAAGGAAGTGTAATGAATTGAGGACATCCTCTTTGTGATCCTATTTGTCCACCAACATGCACTACAATATAAATTTAATCTTCTAGTAAAATTCAATCATTTTCATGTAATGGTTAAAATGTCCCATTATGTTCCCTTTATTAGGGATCCATTCAACCCATTTTACCAATACATTAGTGTCTATGAGGTTGGTTCTATGTGTGGTTGCCTCTCCCTCAAATTTTAGAATTTATTTCTAAATAGCGCATGACATTAGTTCCTTGTCTCATCCATTAATGTCCTACAAATGATGGTAAATTTAAGCGTGCCCCCTTTGGGATTTCTTTTGATAATATTCTTTCCCCTCCTCAAAATTGTGTCCATTGAAGTGGCATTGAAGCAAGGGATAACTTTTTGACAGTCTAAAAGAAAGGGAGAAGATAACAATTTATCTCTAAATTATCAAGAGGCTAGCACCCCACGAAAATATAATTGTTGGTCTATTCTAGATAGGGGATAATGCATAAAAGGTTCTAGCCAAGCACACTTAGTTGAGGATGGTGTCTTGATTATGTAAACCCACTTCCTCCATAAAACATAGTACCCTCGAGAAGCCCAATTTCCATGAATTTCCCCAAGGAATAAAGATTGCACAACTATACCAATGAGGTAAAAATGAACATAACTAGATGACCACAGGTGGTAGGGTGTGAAACAACATATCCATTAAATATGGATTCAAAATCAATCATAAAATGTAGGCTAAACAAAAATATTTTTAATTTCTCCCAAAATCCATGCCCCAATAAGTCTCGATAAAGCATCCCTCCCTTTACCACTAAAAATATAGATATAACTAAATCTAGGAGGGGGAAAACTCAAATCAGAGTTTGAATAAGTTGGCACAATAATAAAATGGACATATCAGAGTAACCACCATTCCCTCCAATTCTTCTAGCAAACCCAAAAAGGTGTCTTACAATAATTATTCACAAAGTGAGGTCAATTCACTTTCTAGGAAAAATCAATAAACCCAAATTCAAGTAGATGAGTAACATTTGGAAACTGTAAACATAAGGAAAAAGAATCATACAAGTGCTTGGGACTCCATTGTTCATTGTCAGTATGAAAACAATAGACAAGAGATCAAAGCCTCCTCACATCTTGAAATAATAATAATACTTTATCATTTACTTACATGCTACATGCGCTACAAGATTTGTTAGTAAAAGAACATAATATACCAAAACTAGAATCATGAAATGATATAATTTTACCTTGAAGTTAATGCTTTTCCATACAACTCGAAATAAAATATCACCATATACAATAATGACACATTTGGATTTCCTTAGTAGACACAATGAATAAATGAGTATAGAACACGAATCGCACTTCCCTACAACTCTTTTAGAAAATATTATAGGGGGCCTTACAATAAGTCTTCACCAAGTAAGCCCACTTCACTTTCTAAGTCAAAATCAATAAACCAAAACTCAAATAGATAGAAAACAATTTAAATTTATAAACAAAAGTAATGAGATGACTACAAAGATTTAAAACTTCAATGTCAGTATCAAAACAATACATTAGAGATTAGAGCCTCCTCACATCTCCCAACAAGAAAAACACTATTTCATTTGCTCACATGTTATAGGTGATATTAGATTTTCTAATTAAGAACCATAATATACCAAACCCTAAATAAAGAAATTATAGAAAGTCACCAATAAAATGATGCTTTTTCACACCAATGTAAGTAAAATCTACCCCTCCATACTAAAGAACCCATTGGCAAACCTTTATTATATTGTGAACCCGACACAAAATAAATGTTATTCCACCTTCAGCGGCATAAGGAATAACAAGTTAATTTCCTCCCACCACGATTAGATTCAGTAAACTAGCAACTAACAAACCACAAGCATAAATACTTTTCATGAAGAATGCCCTGGGCTGTTGGTGTTGTATCAACTTCTTCCATATGAATAAAAACCTCAAAAAACTCGCATTACCATCACCACTATTCTTCTTCATTATGTACAATCATTTTTAGACATCAAAATGGTTTTGTAGACATCAACAATCACTAAGCATATTGGGGATGAGCTTCCACGTTGCTAGGTGGCTCTTCTAGGTGTGGAGGCTATACCCACATCCATTTATATCGAGATTGACCCCATTCTAGGATTGCTAAAATATTGTTATAGCTCAGTTTCGAAATTAGTTTGGTTCTGAGATAAATACTAAATTTCATTAGCTTGCCATTTAACTTATTCTAATCGAGTGATTTATTCTAGTTTCCAAGTTGAGAATAATGATCTCCAAAGTCTGTATCATGATTCATAGAGCTTCGTTAGACATATGATCAAATAAGCTATTTAATTTTTTGTATATGTGGTTTGCATCATGTCATTCTCAGTTTATTGTTTCTTTCTCGATTTTCTCTATAATAGCCTCTAAGGAAGGAGCTTTCACTTCCGCCTTTTCATTTGCCTAGTCTAAGACTAATTTACAATCTCTAAAATATTATGATTTCTTGATGTTATAGAAATTACATAAATGTAAGAGAGCTCATAGGGTTGCAAACATAGCTCTAGAGTTTGTTCCTCTACTAGGGGAAAAGCATATATGTGATAAAAGTGATATTTATTGATATAAAGTGTAGCACCGACATGACATGTAGGAGGTTGGCCTTGGGGGGCATCGAAATCTTGATTTATGTTATTTAAAATTGTTTCTTGACTGTATATACTGATTGAAGAGCATGGAAAACTCCAAGGGCACTTTTATTGTGTATGGGTTAACCATCAAAAGTGTGTTTTCAATGAATTCCTACTAGATTTTAGGAAAATTTCCAAAAAATTACACTAAAGACAACTTGTAATGGGTATAGTTTGTTTCTTATTTTTGGTATTAAATTTGAAACAATTAGCCCAAAAATTAGTGACCCCACTAGTCTTTTAGTGGTGATGAATTTCTCCTAGAAAATAAGACATTTCTCTTAGAAAATAGCACAATTATGCTCATGCTATACAAAGTATACAAAAGTTGAAAGGAAGAAATAATCCACTAATGAATTCTTATTCCTTTTGTATTTATTTATTTTTACTTGATTTTATAATTTTCTTTTCTAAATAATTATGTTAAAAATAAGAAAACTTATAAATCAATTTAAATATGGAAATTTCATTTTATAGTTTGAACCCAGTATAAAGATCCATATATTAAGGATTTTCAACAAAAGAGTTCATCACAATGAAAAAAAGGAATCCACAAGCATGGTTTGATTTCGTTCATTTACCTTTAATTTAAATTATAACATTATGTAAAATAATGATAACATTTTTATAGTCAAAATCTTATTTAAAAAAAAAAATTATTGTCTTTTCTTAATAATAATATGTTAAATAATTATGGCACACAATTCTAAATTATTTTAAAAATATTGAAATACTCAAAATGACTTATCATAAATAAAATCACCACACAATTAAAATTCTCATCAAATAATTTTACCCAAACTCATTAGTTCTTGCATTTTTTTAACTTTAAATTGGGGTTGTTTTTACTGGGACTTTTTGGACTTTCCTCAATCTTCGTGAAAAATTTGAGGTGAAATCTTTATTTATGTTATTTAAAATGGCTTTTTGAGTGTATATATGGATTAAGCACCCTTAAAAACCCCTACGGAACTTCAATTGTGGGAGGGTTATCCATCAAACTTGTGATTTCAATAAATACCTCAGGGTTTTAGAGAAATTAGACAGGAAAAACCCACAAGAAAAACTTCCAAAAAATCACAATAAAAAACAACTCACTTTAAAACATACTTTTATTTATTAATTTACCTTTATTTTTATAGTTAAATTAAAAATTATTAAATTAATAAATATAAAATTATATATTAAAAAAAAATTAACTATTAATAAAATCCCCTCATTAATGTTTCAAAATAAATTGTATTATTATTATTTTAAAAAAAAAAGTGAAATCAAATTAAATTATTACACTTAATATAAACTAATATTCCAACATATATCACTAATTTAAACTAATAATCCAACCTATATCACTAATTTAAATTTTACATTCGTTTGTTTGGTTATTATTATTATTATTCAATTCACACTCTACACAACCCTTGAACCTTCACTCCTTCAAATTTATTTATAATCAAAATTAACCAAAATAAATTATTACATTTAAAATAGACTAATGGGCCAACATATATCACTATTAAGTTACATTTATTTATTATCATTTAATTGACACTCTACACAGCCCTGGGGCCTTCACTTTAAATTTATTTATGGTCCAAATTACGATCAACAAATTCTCAGGTGACCTAAAACCCAAATACCCATAGTCATCAAACGAAACCCGTTGTTTGTTTCGTCGGTTATGCAACATCAAGACGAAATCAATTGTAACTTCACCCCATTTTAAACCTATTTATAGTCTAAATTGATCACTGCGCAGATGACCTATACCCTAAATACCCATCAAATGAAACCCGTTGTTCGTTTCCCTTTCTAACTCACGCGTTTAAATAGAAGAGATTTCCTCAGACATCAAAACTCTCAAATCTGAGTTACGGTTATTCTCTGTTCTCTGGTTTTTCTGTTCTTCCTTTCCGATCGCGGTAACATAGACAACGAAGCGCAGCCATTTGCAGTCCAAACAATACGAAATGTACAACAGATATGGTCGTGCTGGTGAAGCTCCAACAAGAGGAAGCGGGGGAAGTTTAGGGCAGAGTCACTTCGTTGAACACCCTCTCCCTGAAGCTAGGGTTCTTCCCCACACCCAGCTCTTGCCATCTACTCGTGAAACTGTTCCCTTACCATATGGATCTTTTACGCGCGACAATTTTGGACGCTTAGGCATTGACATGCTTGGAACGCATTTGGTTGACGGCGGGGCAACATTGTCGCCCTATGGTTTTAGAGAGTCGATCAGAATATCCGTGAGGGAACCTGAGCCATACAGAGAATCCATTGGTATGCCCCTCTGGAATGGAATGGGGGTTATAGAACCGAGATATCGCAGCCATGATCTGGCTAGAAGAGAAAGCACAGGCCAGGGCCGGGAACCTTTTGTAAGAGGAGGTCAACATCTCCCACTGCTACAGCGACAGGTTATTATTCTGTACACTCTCTTTCATGTTTTGTAATGAAATGATACTATATATAACCAAGATTGGTAAATTAAAATTTTATTTATATAAAAAAATATATGGGTAATGCTTATAGAGAGGTTATAAAGTTGTATATCCTTCTTAGGTTAGTTTCATACACCTCTGGAATTAAGGATAAAAAAGATTTACATTTATGATTTTCTCTACCAGATAATTAAAATTGAAGTTTACTAAATTTCATTTTTAAGTAAGATGCAATTTATAGGCCCTAATAATATAGATATAAAAGTATTTGTTAATAAAAGAGGAAATTTCATTAATTAGAGCGTAATTATTTAAGAGCATTTTCAGGAATTCTCAAGAGTAAATTGTTGAAGAAGTTTCTCAAAAATCTCAGACCAAAAAGAACAAGAAGTATAATGCTTAGTAAGACAACTCCACTAAAACTACACTCCATCATTGTAAACCTCTTCTCTATTGAAGCCAATTCCCAGCACAACCACTTAAGCTGTGTGCTACACAGAACTATGAGTCCCATAATTCCACTATGAGATAACCTCTACCTAACCCAATAGGATTTAGTAGAGTCCTAATACAAAGAAAATTCCTCATATTTAGACTATGTGTTTGGCTCTACCTAACCTAATAGGATTGCATAGTCCTAATACAAAGAGAATCCTTCAGATTTCCACTATGAGTCAGTGTCTACCTAACACATTAGGAGTGCATAGAGCCCTCTAATACAAAGAAAATCCCCTAATGAAAGCATTGCTACCA